>WUAM01000056.1:1235384-1252755 GCA_024336885.1 Actenoides hombroni
TAAAAAGTCCCTCCCCAGCTTTCTTGTAGCCCCCTTCAGATACTGGAAGGCCACAATAAGGTCTTCCCGGAGCCTTCCCTTTTCCAGACTGAATGAGAACTTAATCTTGTCTGTTGCCTGAAGATCACAGGAGCAGAGAGTAATTCAGGTTGGAAGGGAGGTCTCTAGTTCAGCCCCTTGCTCAAAGCAGGATCAGACCCAATTGCTCTAAGCTTTATTCAGTTGGGCCTTAAACACTTGGGAGTATGGAGACTGCAGCCTCCCTGGGCCCTGTTTTCACTGCCCAACTGCCCTTAAGGTGCAAAAGTAGTTGGTTTTGTTGCTGTTGGTTTGTTGTTGGGTTTTTTTGGGTTGTTTTTCGTAGTTTGGTTTTGTTTTCCAGTTGGAATGTAGTTTGTTTTAGTGTCTGTTGTGTCTTGTCCTCTTGTGATTTGAGGACCTTGGTTCTGCCTTCTTAGTAATCACCTCAGAAGGTACCAGTGTCCCACTGGAGCTGCCTCTTCTACAGACTGAAAGATTCCCAGCTCCCCCAGCTTGTCATTACAGGGCAGATGCTACAGGTCCTGGTCCTCTTGGTGATCCTCTGCTGAACTTGCTCTGGTTTATTAATGCCTGTCTTGTACTGGGGCCCAACATGGACACTGTTTTAAATGCTGTCTATTGGGTATTCTATAATGTAAAGTTTAACTACTTGACTGTAGTATACTTACAGAAATCGATGAAATGTGGGTGGTTATAAATGTGCTGATTAGTATTTGGGTTTTTTAAATGTGATTGGTTTCAAAGCAAAATTTAGGTAGCGTTAAAAGAATTCTTCCACTTAGATACTGATGAAATAACTTGCATTTATTTTAGTGAAAATGCTTTATGGATTCAAAAAGAAAGATCTGACAGGTAACACATTTATTCAACTTAATTACCTCTAAATAAGCCTAATTTGCATCATGAAAGTGTTGGAGTGAGAGTAGTTGGTCGTAATTCTATAATGAAATATTCTGTAGAATTTGAAGTCGGTGAGTGAATTCATTCTCACTGTAAAGTATGTTTAAAGAAATCAGTCCCATGGGGAGTTGGGGGAATTTTATCTCAATTAAACTTAGAAACTTGTGCACAAAGGTCTGCTGCAAGAGCTGCACGGACATCTCCTTTGGTGGAAGTGGTCTGGAGGGGAGGTGAACTTTCTCCCCTTGGTTTGGCAGGTTCTACGAAGAGAAATTTTTCTGCGAATCTGCAAAGATCTCCGCTTTTTCCTTTGAATTTACACTGAGGTTTGGCAAAGTTACAGTCAGTGTTCTGGAGTCAGATGATTATTTCAGAATCGTAACTCGCCTCATGTAATGCTGCGGTTCAGCCAAACCTTAGCGAGCCTGTGGCAAGGGAGGAAATAACACAGAAGGCAAAGGGGGAAACTGGGATTTTAAAAGACTTTGTACCGGTCCCTGTGTGAGCAGGAGCAGGACGCTGTGATTGAAGGTAGCATTGAAAGCCCTGAGGAATGTCCAAATGAGCTTTTCTTGGGGCGAGTCTGAGCAGTGGGTTGGCAGGGAGGTGAGTGCCCAGGCTGCTGGGTGGGCCCATCTGCCCCCTGCCCAAGGTTGGCTTCCTGGGGCTTTGCTGGCCGAGTAGCTGCGGTTGGGAGATGAACAAGCAGCTTGGGTGTGCCTCTACCTGCTCCAGTCACTGCTTCCATTCTGCAGTGCAGACCTAGGCAGGGGTGCTACAGCTTTTAAAAGTCGCTTTTCCTAGGGCTTGTTTGTGCTCACTTATCTCTCCTGGTTGGTGCAGACTTCATTTGAATTGGTGAGCTCTGGTTAAAACCACTTTCTGTGCTGACATAGAAAAACTGGGGCTGCTGTGCTTTTGTCTCTGTCACCTCGTATTTCTCTCTTTAAATAGGAACAAAAACCACTTCATAGGGAAAACACTTTAAAACAAGCTTCTGAGTAAATATATCTTTTACCTTTATAAATATCTGGTTATTAGAAAGCATAAGCTTCTATAAATTGAGGAAAGTCGTCTCAAAAAACACTGGATATTCAAAAGTTAAAACAGCAGTATAGAAAAAAATTCTACCTTAAGTTTTATAGTATGTAAGATACTGCAAGGAAGGCAAAACTGTGACAATATCTTCTCTTAATCTTCTAAATTTTATAGTCAAATCATTAGTCTCCAGTGTTGCCGTAGTTTTTATGTGGAGAGTGGTTTGAAAGACCAGTGATTTAATGTTGATTGCTAATAGCTTTTCATTTAAATTGTTGGTGTTGCACTAAAATTAGTTCAGGACCCCTCTGTTTCAGCGTTGGGCGAAAGCTGTGGCTGATGGTGACTCAGAAAGGAAGTAATGGCTCCGTGTGACAGGGTCGCTTTCAAAAGCATTGCTTTTCATTTCTTCATCCTAATGTGGCTTTTTTTTCTTCTTCTTCTTCTTCTTCTTTTTTGTGGAGGGCTGTGATTTTTATTCTGATAGGCTATATCCCTGAATATTACACTTGTAAATGCAATGTTGGGTTTGCTGTGGTTTCATGATGAGATATAGAAGGCTTTGGCACCGTGAGGACAAAACAAAGGGTAGAACTTCAGCTTGTGGGTTTCCATCTCCTTCCTGCACAGACACATTCCTCTATTGTTGTAGTAACTGAAAAGCATTTTGAATCTTGCCGTTGAGTCTGTCGCTTCCACTTGTGTTGTAGGACTGTCACAGCATCGCTGTGAGCCCACTGTTAGGCAGGAGCACAGGCTCATTTGTCACGGTGCAGAGATCTCTGCAAACTTCTTCCAGTGTTGAGAGGAGAGAGAAAGTGCTTATTTAAGGCTATGATGTTTCATTTACGGAATAGAAATAAATATTTTGTGGGCTGCAATCACCTCTCTTCCCCAACCCCCTCAGCAAACGAAAACTCTTCAAGATTGCTCTACGATGTCCAGTTGGCTTGATGAAGGACCCGTGACTAGCGAGAGGGAAATACAATTTGGTGCAAAGTTACTGTTTGGAGTAACTTCAAGTAGGAATGTTCTCCCGATGCTTGGTCTAGAGATCCCTTGTGCAACGTCAGGAAACGATTAAGAAAGTGAATCCTGTATTACATGATTCTGTCCTTAATCAATACCATTTAAAAAAAAAAAAAAATTAAAAAAAAAATCCTTTTCCTTTAAACATAGCAAGGCTATTCAGACCAGGAGGCTGGACACTCCCCCTTCTGGTGTGTGAACTGAAGTTTCAGTTTAGGAAAGGGGCGATGGTTTGCAATGTAGAAGTGCTGTGGAACTCCTGCCTTTTCTTTCTCTTTGTTGGCTTTTTGTTTGTTTGTTTGTTTTCAACTTGAAACATTCTTGAGTGTATTTTCATGCTGTAATTTCAAGATACTGTGTTGTATTTTATAGTTTGTTCCCCTTTTCCTAAATGAAGACTCTTAATACAAACGCTCCAAGTATGTTGCTTTTCATAGTACGTGTATCCTGTCATTTAAAACAAGCACTCTAATGTCTGTTGACTGAACTAATAATAGTATCCAAACAGCTGAATTCCAAAATACAGCTTGAGTCAGAATACTTCTTGTAATAAGAATCAATCTCAGAGCTAGTAATGAATTTCTTGATAGATTTGGATACTTTTAAATAGTGACCTTCAATTACAAAGCATTGTGTAATTTTTTTTTTTTTAATAATAGTAAGCATTCTTGGAAGCTCTTGATGTCTACCTGTGAACCTCCAAAGTCTAAAATCTCTCCTGTAAACAGTTTGTAGTCCAGGAGGAAGTTTAAGTCTCCAATTTGTGCCTTCTCTGCAGATACCTGGTATGGCCTCATCATCAACACCTAAATATAATTCTAATTCCTTGGAGAGTTCTTCAAGTAAAAGGGTGAGTGTAATTTTTTTTTACTGTTTTTTTTACATCAGAAGTTCCAGAGATTATTATCATCCGTATTCAGGTAGAAAAATAAGTATTTGAATGACTTTTTTTTTTTGAGTGTATATACTTATTTTTATTACTAAAATTCTAATGCAGTTAACTGAGTTGATTTGAATATCTTTCAGAGTGGACAGGCAAAATATTCTGTGTATCACAAATTGAGAGCCTCCTTAATATCAATTCTGATATACTTATCCTTGCTTTCTGCATTGAAATATTCTGTGGTATTCTGAAAACTTTAGGCACTTTGATGCTCTAGAAGGATTCTGTACTGCAGTTGGTAAGTTATGACTGGTTATGTTTGGCTGGCTCAGGCACTTTAAAATGTTCACCTGTAGTGGGAAGTACAGTAAAGCACTCTAAATGCCATTCCCCTCTGCCTTTTGATGCAGTGTGGCTGAAGAAAATGTTACCTGTGTACAAGAAAAAAGAAACCAAGGTTTTATGTAGCTTCATAAACGTTTCTTTGAAAACAAGGATTGTTTTCTATTTATCTTTAAATCTATTTATCCCACTGAGTGTGGGAAAGTCACAAATGAGTAGATAGTTTGCAGTAGTTGTGAGTACATTTCTGTTGATCTGTTCTTCCAAGCCTAGTGTACTTGGAAGATTAAATGCAGAAAATTTTCAGAGATCTTAAATTATAGAAATTTGATTCAGATTTAATCCACATATAGTTAACTATTCTGTTAGAAGAAAAGGCTATATACATGCTTATGCTTCAGATCTGTTCAACCTGGAAATGTTTAATAGTTGCAGTTTAGGATAGTGGTGTGTGGTCCTGTTTTGGTTCAGTCTGTCGATTCCTGCTGTGGAAAAAGTGTTCTTTTCCATGCAGGCATTACATTTAAGCCTCTCTTTTTTTTAAAGTCTGGAGAGCTTGAAGGAACTGTAAATAAAGTACGATGTGCTGTTGTACTTCTCTTTAGACTCTAAAAGATGGAACTAACTGGGAACAAAATGAAGAAATACCTCGTCTGCCAGGAGAGACCCGAGTTACAGGTACGAAGCTATATAAATATGCACTGCCTAATGCATATTTAGGAGTCTGGCATATAATGGTTTTTTATTGGATTGTTTCATAGCTGGGATTGGATTGTTGTATTTTATTGGATTGTTTCATAACTCGGACTGTTTTGGGCTGGGAGTGGGAGTAAGTCATGCTAAAATGTCATGAATTTTAAGTAATTGGAAGAGGAACTTTTTATCACTTAAATAACTTTTTAAGTCTTTAAAATCTTGGTTTCCACACATGGCAGATCCTCTGATACAAAGAAATTGCAAGTCAAGATGTGTCCTAATTGTATGTACAGTCTAAGTATCACGTGTCTGGTGATGAGAGACTCTCCAAGCTTTCCAAAGTCCAGAGGATTCTGCATGCAACCTGCTATGTTTTGATACCTTGAACAATAGTGTGGAACCTTACCCCAAACTGTGACTACTCTAAGGACAATCTTATGCTTCCTTGACACAACATGACATGCACATAGCTACTATGCACGTTACTTACAGTAATGTTGTAGTATAAGAAAGATTAATATATTGTGTACAGTGGTTTCTTGCTTGATGGAGGCTCTTCCTTGAGTGGAGCCTCCCACTCATAGACATTTGTGTTGAGATATCAGAATGCAGCTGAAAGTCATCTGTCTTGTACTTGTGAAGCTTCTCTTTCCCCCTGCCTGAGGATTTCTTAGGCAGGTTTGTAAACAAGATTGGCTGAGGTTAAACCGAAGTGGTGATTCAGAGGAAGTATCTTTGGTTTGAATGAGGGAAGTTGTGGGGAAGGCATGAGGGAGAGGGTGTGGGACTAAGATGAATATTTGATGTGATCTGTATGAAAATTCTCTGCTTTGGAGCAGCATGCTGGAAGGACGGTGCTTGTTGTGGAGGGCAGATAAATAAATTGGGCTGAAGAAATGAGTGGACAGGGAGAAGTAGGTAGTTTGTGGTGCTTCACTTAACCGAAGCAATGCCATTAAAGACTTAAATCTTTCTTTTTTGAGTAATATGTGTTAGTGCTGATTTTGTTACTGTCCTTGCTGAAACACTGCTGAGGGACCTGCTGTATTTGATTGCCTCAACTTGAAATTTAATGTTTGTCTTCAGGATGGTGCATTTTCTAAGCACTTTACAACCTGAACTACATATTTCAATGCAGAATTGATTACAGAGCACTGAAAGATGTAATAGCATCAGCAGGAGAATATATTTGTTCTGGGATAGTGAATAGACTGTTTCAGTAATCACAGAGAGGACTTAAATCTACTCACTGTTCTATCTGCTGCCCTCTTCGACTTGGTGCTGAGAAAGAGAACACCACAAGGAAGGCTCCTGAAATCTGCTGATTTAATTTGGGCATGTTTAGTATATGTAGCTTTCCCATTTTCTTAATAATTGAAGTGGACAACATTCAATTTATTACTTTAAAAATTAATTCCTCTCTTGGAGTGGCTCATATGAGTGCAGCTCTCTTTATTTTACTGCTACTGAACTGATACTGTCCTTAACTCTGATTTTCTTCTTTTCACAATCTTTAAGAAATGCTGTATTTCTTACAGACAAGGATGTTATTTATATGTGTCCATTTAATGGCCCCGTTAAAGGAAGAGTGTACATCACAAACTACAGGCTGTACCTAAGAAGTGTGGAAAATGTGAGTAATATGCCACAATTACTTCCATGGGATGACTTGGCTTTAAACCCCCTTCCCTTCACCCTCTGCCTTTAATTTATTTTAGTTTTGACACACGTGTGCTTGTGGAACTGGATTGGAGACTTTTTACTTGAAATGGTCTCTAATGCTTGTAATAACCATATCTTAATTGTGTAATGACTGAATAGTTATTGCCTTTGTGCCACTGAGAAATCCATATGAAAATGTAAGTTCTTTAAAGTTAAGCGTGTTGTAGAAGTGGTTGGTTGGTTTGTTTGTTTTTTCCTGGTAAAATTACAGTTTAATCACATTGAACTGATACCTTTACCTTTCTTTGTTGGAGCTTTTTCCTTTCCACTTTGTGATAAATCAAGGACAGCAATTAATGGTGTGCAATAGTTCTTGAAATGGCTATCAGTAAACCACGATTTTGATCGTTCTTGCTCTGGAAAAAGAGTACTTTGATCCATAGAAGTTTGTGTGGGTGCGGGGAGTAGTAATGTGTTTAATAAGCAACGACATGAGAGTAAAATGTGCTTGTTATCTCTTTCATAATTATTAGTTTTTCTTAAATGTGTTTTTATAACTACTGAATTGAAGTCTTACTGGTTGCAGCTAACTCTACTAGTAGTCTCTTTTTCATTGTTCTGCTTCATTCTGTATATGGATAAAGCAGTCTTGGCAAGCAGAGGCAATCAGAAATACGTAGCAGAAGCCATCTTTTAGGGTGTTGCCACCTTCTTTTCTCTGCATGCTGCATTAGACATGAAGTATTTTTGTTGCATGTTAAATTGGATGATGTTCAAGGCTGTAGGCTGACTGTACAGATTTCGTAACGTGTTGGGAGGGGGGGGCTCAATTAAATGCAGAAACAAACTTCTGCTTCCTGTATGTATTTCACATCTGCTTTCTAGTCTAGAATGCATAAGAACAATTTGCCTAAGTCTTCTTTTCAGATTAATCTTTTCCTTCCTCACACTTTCCTTGCAGGATCCAGTTGTGGTATTGAATGTTCCTTTGGGTGTAATTTCAAGGATTGAAAAAATGGGAGGAGCTTCAAGCAGAGGAGAGAATTCCTATGGATTAGATATAACGTGTAAAGTAAGATTTTTCAGTAATTCAAAAACAATTGAAATCTAGAGGTTCCTTTTCTCACTACTTACTTATTTGTAAATTATAGGACTGAAAAGACACATGTTCCTCACAGCTGAATTTGACAACTTTTGGAACTAGACAGGGAAATACCTTTTGTATAAAGCCTATTTAACTGTTCTCTCTGCATGCAAGGAGAGGGATTGGTCTTCCTTTCCAAGTCACTAACTGACAAGATGTTTTGCACAGTAGACTTGCTGTAGGGCACTATTCCTGCATTGCTTCATTATTTCATTTGTTGTAAAAATAATTTTTTTTACTTATCCTAAAATCTTTGAAGAACACCACCTCAAACGAGGCATTTGTAAGCTGTAAAGGCAATGAAGAGCTTGTGTAACAGCTATCTCTATTTCCTTCTCTCACAAAAAATTATATTGCCATGAAAAAAAGTATGGTCATAGGGGAGTTCCCAGTGGATAATGCAGGATCTTTTATTTGACTCATTAGTGGAGTATGCATGCACATTTGATTCTTAGTACTTAATGTGCAGATTGCTTATTTTTGATGTTAGTGATGAGAAAATAGCTAGGGACAAGGTAGTCTAGACAGATTATTGGCAAATCTTCATTTTGTAAAAAGAGTAACTCCCATCCTGCAAATATTCAATAGGCTCTGAGACTTTTCAGTGGCTCAGATGCGGTCGTTTCTGATGGCTTTGTGCCAAAGCAGCGTTTGCACCACACAGAGTGTGATACTGCTGTATTGGTAGGAATCTTATGTTCTAGCTGATTTTATGGGATAAGAAATAAAGCTGAACTTTTGCAATGGTTTGAGGTGTGTTGCAAACAGATTCTAAATCATGTTTCGTGTATAAGATAGCTTTTGTACATCAGGTGAGCGAATCTAAGCAGTAAGATGTTTTTAAAAGATAATGTCTTTGTTTTAGGATATGAGAAATTTACGGTTTGCATTAAAACAAGAAGGGCACAGTAGAAGAGATATATTTGAAGTCCTCACAAAATATGCTTTTCCCCAGTCACATAACTTGGTAAGTTGGATCATTTATACCATTGACTTGTTTTAATGCAGAGTTCTTGCAAATTAACTTTAACTAATGGACATCATGGCTGCTTAAAAAGAATAACTACAGAATCATGTGTCAGCATAAAGTGAAGAAAATTAATGTTTTTATTTCATACATTTACATCACTTAAATCTATGTATCTGTAAAATTACGGGCACTATATACTACAGGTAAGCTACTGAGCACCTCTGATCCATACTGACTTCCTTGCTTAGAGACTGCAAGTTCTTCTCCCTGATTATGGAATATTGTAGTACATGCCTTACTTGGTTTCTTGAAAATGTTAAACTGTGGGCAGTCTCCAAAGCAATGATAAATATGAATCACAGAGAGTTTTACTTCAGGAAAAGATGATGTGGTGAGACAGCGCTTGTTTTATGGATGAAACTGATGAAAATACAACAGGCAGCTGATACAGTAGTGAATTTACACAGATTTATTTCAGGTAAAAAAATCTTACGGAAGGAATTGAGCAACAATGATGTTAACTAACATATCTTTTGTTTCTTTGAAAACTGTGCTGTACTTAGTGGATCATTTTGACATCTCTTTACTAGATGCTTTATTTTGTCTTTTGCAAAATTCAGTTTACATTTTATTGGGGTGCTCTCCTTTAGGATAATTGTGTAAGAGCTCTCTTCATGAAATGTTGGAGGGTTCTGCTATTAATTTTCAAGAACTTTGCTCAGAGAATTGTTGAGTATATAAGGCTGCAGCAAAAATCTAATTTCCTTCTCTGAAGATACATGTCGATCAATGGACTATATAGACATTTGATTGTGTAAAACTTTCTGGCAGAATTTTGCATTCTGTATGCAAACAGTCTGGGAACGAAAGCATAAAGAAAAATATATGCTTTTGCTTAAAGTATTTTGTAGTGTTGATGAATAGGTCTTAAGAAATGAAATGGAGGTGATCACATTTGGGTAGATGTGAGGAGTTGTACTCGAAAAGTGTGGTAGAAGAAATGAATGTATCTCTGACTCTACTGCTGGCATTTTTTGCATCTTGCAATAGGGAATGATTGAAAGCAGACAGGATATATGGACTTTGACAGGATGATGAAAAAGAGAGAGAAAGCTATATGTAGAAATACCAAATTTTAGAGAAGCTTTGGTCAAAAAGGACATCATTTGGTCCAGGCTTCTGTTGCAAGTAGGGCCTTAGATTAGCTTATCCAGGGCATTGGCAAACCTAGTCTTGAGTATTTCCTGCCAGGTAGATTCCATCATGTGTCTGTCCAGTCTCAGCCAATATTTCATCATTCTCATGGTGAAGAATTTTTATTTTCTCCCTTGCATTGAGGACCTGTGTTTATTTGCAAGTAGTGAATGTGCACAAGTTAAATTGTAGCTGACCTAGGAGACTCCCTTGTGAGGGTTTTTAGGGGTTTTTCATGGTGTCTGATCCAATTACAGGACTTGAATAATGCCTTGATGAGCCGTGGACTTGGGTTAGGTTTTGTCATCCAGAAAGACCCAGTGTTCCTGTCTAGTGATGGTAGTGAGTAATGTGTGGAGCAGTACACTTCCTGCTCTTTATGGAACCTGGTAAAGCTCATCAGTATGTGGCCTGGCCCATTTTGAATGTAACTTGCTAATAAAAATTGAGTTCAGTAACAGAAGGCTTGGTCAAAGCAGAGGTAATTTTGCCTTCACGTTCAGTAATGCACAAAGCTTGGGAAGATAGTGACGATACGGAGAATGACCATACTTCATATTTCTTAGCTATGTCTGGAGCATATTAATTAGAAATGATGATTACTTTGGAATGAAGTAAAGCGAGCCTGTGTTGTATGGTGAATTTGCACCTGTGTTTTCTAATGTCACAGTGTGGATGAGCCCTTACCATGAAAATGAGCTGAGCAAGTGTGTGATCTTTTTGGTGTTTTTCACCGTATTTCAGCAAGCAGTTTAAACTGATCCTGCCAGAGGTGGGTGTTTCAGCCTGGTTGTTCATTCCTGCCTTGGTTTTTCCCTACATGAGTTTGAGGGTGCATGATGAACCAGATGGGGAACTGAAAGAGACTAAAGCTAAGCAAGGAGGGGAAAAAAAAGAAAAGCTTTGCCCTGAGTCATTTCCTCAGTGTTGTTAGCCCAATGTGAGGATGGGGTTGGGGCATCTATGGGTGGATGTGAATGGAGAAGAATGATGGGACTGCCTCTTTCAGTGCCTGGTTTAGCACAGGGTTTCACTGTCTGAACACAACAGTGTGCCTGGGCTGTGCACTCCTGCTTTCTCCTCTGGATGTACAGTGCCACTGGCCGTGCAGCCAGGGCAGATCTGGTACAAAGAACGTGCTGTGGTTTCCCGTGGCAGCCGCAGCCCTCTGCTACTCAGATGTGAGCTCTTGCTCTTCTCTGGTCTCCTCCTCTCTGCCTTCCATCCATGTGGTTTATTATTCCTCTTACACCAAACTGACAGTTCTGTAATCACCAAGTAAACTGACGTAGCTCACGCAGCACAAAATACTCTGTTATCTAAGTTAGTCTTGTGCTGCTTTTAATAATTCGAGGAGACCTGGTTGGAAATCAATATGCACCAGAACCAATGCAAGAGAGGGCATGTAACAGGGAGCAGTCAGGAGAGAAAAGAGAGGGATGTTCTGTTTTTAGCAGTCTTAATGATACCAGTTGGTAATTTTGCTCAGATCACCTTGTAGAACTGCAGCCCTGATCTTCCGCTGCTTCAGCAGCACTGATGCTCGTGCAGCTCTGAAGTGAAAAGAAGGCATCATCAGGACAGTGAAGGTCTAAACCTTTAGTGTCATGACTTTTATCTGTGTGTTTATATTATGGCAGATTTTTATCTGCCTGATTTTTATCTGTAGTGAAACCATATCCTTATAGCTGATCCTAAACAAGAACTTGTAGAGATGCCTTGCTTCAGTTTTCTTCATGCTATACCACTCTTGAACAAAACGTTATTTCTGAGTGGATGTGTTTACTGTTTTCAAGATTTTCCTTCATAAACAGCAGTGTTTGAGAGCCTTTAATAAACTCTTCATCGGCATCTCAGTGTTGTCCTATGTACTTCCTTCCAGAAGCTAATTCTTGTCTCTCTCCAGTTTGAGCATAGGTTGCACTCATATATCCTTGAATCAATAACATAATGTAAGACCTGATAACTCATCTGACTGACAGCTTAGTTGATCTGGAACAAACAGCTGCTATCCATAATTCTCTGTTGAATTTACTAACTTGTGTTAATTGAAAAAAAATTGTTGCTGAAAGTGTTCTTAAAGTTTAAAATCAACCAAAATTTTAATGTTTGTAATACTCCACAAAAGATGAGATATATTTAGTCTGTGTAGTTTAGTTTCTGCACAGCAGCTGCTTCTCTTCCTGCTCCTATCTTGAAACTACACATAATCATTTTTATAAGATTATTCACTACCATTATACCTGTGTGATACACATTTATTTCTAACCATGATAGCTCTGTGGGAATAGAGGGACCCTGGCAGCCATGCTGTCTGACTTTGACCTCTGCCACTCCTGATGTATCTGCTTATCCTGATAATTTAAAATGTCACAGAGTCAGATTATGCCAGGGTCGCTGTTGGAGCTGCAAAGGTGATTTCGGATGGCAGTGAGGCCTGGCATGGGTGCCCATCTGATGGAGCACTGGATTTTGTGGAAAATATCTGGACTTGAGGCTTCATTCTGAACGATTTATGTCAGTCTTGGTGCAGTAATGGTGTCAAGTTACCATATTCACAAATGATCAGAAGTTAGTTACGTAAATACTATGATGTCTGATCTTAGTTTTTAGATGAACAGGTGAAGTTGTTGGCTGAGTTCTAATGGCATATTAAAGGCAAGAATAACAATATCTTTATTTTAAACACACTAAGAAACTGTCAGTAAAACTCCTTAGTGATTTAAAGTGTACGAAAAGCATAAAGCAGTAAGTTAGAAACAGAAAAACCAATTTATTTTCTTTGCATGTGTGTAACGCTTTCTTATTCTAGTTTTGCTGCTTTCTTTTGTAATGCATAAAGAATGGTCAGATAATCAATAAACTGTGTATCTGTTCTATGCTGCTGTACAAGTAGAACATGTGTTTATGTACTATGATTTCAATAAGTAAATATATAACTCTTTGTAAATAGACTGCTTGCCAAATATGGTATTGTCAGATTGCAGCTGCTCTCTCTTTTATTTTGCAGAACTACATTGTGTTGTGAGCAAACAGTGTATTGCATATTATTTGTGTGCAAAATGTTAATGATAAATTGAATGTTGAAGACAAGCACTTAGTCTGTAGGAGGACTGAAAAAGAGACTGTGCGTGTTGAAATTGTGGGTTAGCACCTGCAAGGAAGTAAACAGAATTATTTGCCCAGTGAAGCATAAAAAGTAGCTTACCAAAAATGTTACAAGATCTGAAGAGCCTTTTTTTAAAGGGTAGCAGTAGTCTTCTGCTTTTAGACTATGGATCTGCAATGAAATCCCTATTTCCCTTCTTTGCGAAGAGGCTTTCATTTGCTTTTGCAAAAATCTTAACCGATGTATTATAGGTCTTAATTGTTTTTACCAACTACAGGTATTGATAAGTCACAGGCCCCACACCTCATAAATTTTCTGAGTGGGGATTTATTATGCTCTCTTTTTATTTCTTACCTCTTCAATGGTTTCCTTGATTTCTTCTTTCTCTTTTCCGTGGCAGACGAAAAAAAAAAATTGAAACAGATTTTTAATTAGTTGATAGACTACTAGGAATTAATGGGCTTCCATCAGACATGTAGCACTGATCTCCATCAAACTTAGATATGGTCAGTACATTGGAAGTGGTTGTGAACTATCCCTCTTTGAACCCAAGATGTGAGATAAAACCAGTAATCAGTATAACTTAAGGTTACCTGTGCTTTACTCAAGTGTCTATTGGCTAGTGTTGCTGAGAGGAGGGAGGTCAGCTCAGGCTTGCTGCCTGAAATACAGAGTTACTGAGAAGGTAGTCTCCCTGAAACTTGCACTATTGCTTGTATTTAGTATCCAAACTAATCTAGAGTTGGCTCAGGTAGACCTGAACAAGCCACAGATGTATTTTCTGAGTATATGGTCATGGTTTTAAAAAGCCTGTTTGTGATCTAAAGAAAAAAAACGCCCAACACACTTTTATTTTACTGTCATATTGTTCTGAATCTGAATGTCTCTGGTGTGTAGGTTTTTGGAGTTTTTTAAAACATTTCCAACCACTTTTGTCGAATTTAGACACATCTAATGAAGCTGCAGTTGATGTAATTCCTGGGAAAATAGGCTGGGTGCAATGGGAGCTATGGAGGAGTGCTTTTTGTTGGGGAGGCAGGGTTAAAAGTGAGAGAAGGGAATGGAATGTTGTGTGTGGAGGGAAGAAAGAAATGAGTGGAGGTTAGGGTGGAGGCTCCAGTACCTGAAGTATTGTTTGGTGAGAAGGAGGGATGTGTGAAGAAGGCATGGAGCAAAACTGGACAACTTCTTACATACTCTGGTAGTTGAAAGGCTTGCCTCTGTGCACAGCCACACGCTGAGAGAGGTTGGCAGGGCTTTTCTGCCTTGTGGAATAATGCAATTCCTGTAGCTGGTCATGGAGTTTGCTTCCCCAACCTCTCTCTGCACTCTGAAGGATATAAATATACATCCAGCTGGTCCATCCTAAATACCTATGGGCAGTGAAGTGACTTCCCTGTTTTCATCCTGACATGAATCCTGTGTGTAGGTGAGGGGCACTAATATGACAGAACCTGTATCCACAAAAAGCTAAGCTGTGTATTTTCACTACGATGGCACCTCTCAAGTCTTCTGTCAAGTGATAAGAGAACCTATGCAGAATGTCATAAATGGCATAAATTCTTCTTGCCATGATTTCTTCCTGCCCCATTTGTTTGCTGCACTGTTGAATTGCATTCAAATTATCTGCAGCGTGATGTAAAGCTTCAGCAATGTTAAGTTATTCAAGACATACAGATACAAACATACTGTGTTTAATCTGTTAGCTTGGGTTAGTTAGAGCAAAAGTGGAAATGTGTGGGTTGTTAGTGCTGATGAGAGGCCTATCTGAACTACAGCAAACCCTTCTAGGATCTACCTATGTACTTGTTGCATTGATTTGTTCACTACAATGGGGTTTGTCAGTTTGGTGCATCAGAATAATAAAAGGTCCAAATCAACAAAAAATGATATTCAATAGAAATTGCTTCACATTCCTTATGATCACATTTTGTTCCTAATAAATAAAAGTAATGTACAAATGTTTGCTAAATAGGGCTCCTACTGACACAAGTAAGAATTGTAACAATTGTATCCCAGCATATACCTTCTGTTTGCTTAAGTATATGATTTTTAGTATGGTTACAAAGTGATTATAAATGTGGGTTGCTAGTTACACTGAAGTTAAACTGTTCTTTGAAATGGAATAGAACTGTATGAAATGAGTATAAATATATGCAGAGTTACAAATGCATGTTCTCTTACTCTAACTTTCCTGCTGTGTCATGTTGACGTACATAGAGATAGACAAGTTTTACTTTCATCTAATGAGCTGCTTAAGTGGACGTGAATGTATGAAAATCTGAGGTTGAGAAACTACTTTAAACTGTATATTGTTAAACGGAACCATGGTATGATTGTCAGAGTGAAAAAGGAAGCATTTTTACTCTTTGAAACTGCTTTATATATTACTTTGTATGTTTTGTTGTGAGAGATGGGCCTAAGGACGTTGCTATATTTCAGACTAGCATTTAACCTGGACTAAAGTTCAGGCCATTTTCACAGAATATTTCAACTTGAAATAAGAGGTCTTAAGTGAAGGGCTGTTGGGGATTCAGATCTTTAATCTCTTTTGTACAATGAGTCAGACTTTCAGTAGTAACCAGATGAACTGTCCAGTCTGCAAACAATACGCACATAGAAATTTTTGTTATAATTTTGGTATAATTTAGTCAGCTCTGGCAGAAGAAAAACCTAAGTGTTCAGGTGTTTAGATCCTGTTCATTGTTGAATACAATTCTTGTTGCTTCAAGACTTTTGTGGTAAAGCTGCTATAGTTAAGCATTTTAAATTCAACGTGCTGTACATAGTGGGACATTTGTTCTTTTAGAAGGGGTTCTGTCCATCACCTCCTCATGCATTGTAAATTTAACCCTGTTTTCTTAAAAGCTGAAAACAAAATACACTTTTTCATCTGATTTCCTGTGGATTATTTTGTGGGTGACATGAGCATAGATGCCATTTGTTCATTTCTTGTTTGGAGCAGCAGCAGCTTTATTTTTACCAGTAAAATCTAAGTAACAGCTCTCAGTGCATTGTAATAAACTAATGTATTTTACTTATCAGGGCTTAAGCTGGGTAATTTTTAAGTTCTCTCCAGGAAACTTGCAGTAAGGAGCAACTTATATGTTTATCATTGCAGTAAGTAGCAACTTATCCTGCCTTTGAGACATCTTGTAAAGAGATCTGTTAGGATTCCAGTGTTTCTGTTTCCTGCTGTTACAAGATTCTCCTTTGTCTCTGGTTCCTTGGTGAATTCTTAGCATAGTTGCTCTTCAAGATACAGCAAATTCCTTTGGGGAGGAGAAGCTGGTTCCTGTGTGTAGCTGTTTATTAATAGTTCAGCAAATAAGACTGGTTTAGATAGTGATATTTCTGTTTTGCTGTATTGTTTGTAATTAAAACAGACGACCTCTTTGAGTTTTTTGCTTAACTTCTGATACTTGCATCTACTTCTAATGGGATTTTTTTTTTTCCTGATACAATTGATGTCCACCTTTTTCCTTTTCCTTTCTTCATCTCTCCCTCCATCCCACTTGATAGTAGTTTACTTAGTCAAAAGAATCCATAATGTTTCCTTATACTGAAGGCCTATCTCTTTAAAAATGGTGAAGACATTCAGAAAACACAACTTGGAAATGCATTGTTCACTTCTGCAAACTTGCTAATGAATGTATTTGCTCTAAAATACTGATTTAATTTAAAATTCCAGTTTCTGAAACTGGGGGGATAAAGCATCTTGTGTGAGAGGTAACATCCTTTTACAATACTTGTCAATTTGAAATGCACAAGGGGGTAAAAACTTCTCCTTTTGGATGGATTCAGTTTTGGGGTTTGATTAGAGCTATGTACTGTTTAAACCATTGTAACTTATTGGGTTTAAACCGAATTGCCTTGAGCCATTGGATTCTGCCTTCATAAGATTGAAAGAAACTTCCCCCCCGGCCTGTGCTGCACTTGGGAAGTTGTCTTACCTCTGTAGACACAATCATGGCACCTTAGAACCACTTTTTTTTTTCCCTTGCTTTCCAGGTTTTCTGCGTTTCTGCTTAGTTCAAGTCTAAACCTGTGAAAATGATGTGAATTTGGGATGTTCAGTTCAGCATTCCATTTCTTCTTTTAATGTCTTTGAATGGTTAGGAAGGAGGCTTTCAGCTTCTTTGTTACAAATGAGCTCTGATGGGCTCTTGAATGGTTTCTGCTCTGGCTGCTGTTGCTCAGTTAGCTCAGGACAACACATTCTCTTCTGTATTTGTGTTGGTTTTGTGGGTTTGGTTTTTTGTGTTTTTTTGGTTTTTTGTTATCGTTGTTTTGGTTTTTTGGGTTTTTTGGGGGGGGGGGGGGGGGTTTGGGGGGGTTTTAACAACTAGTTAGAAAGGGCGT
>WUAM01000056.1:1252765-1270025 GCA_024336885.1 Actenoides hombroni
TTTGTTTTGGTGGGGGGGGGGGGGGGGGGGGGGTGTGTGGTTTGGTTTCTTTTGTTTTTTTGGGTTTTTTTTCCGAACAACTTAGTTTCATGCTTTTAGTTAGCATCTGAAGAATTTGTTAGCCACCAAAATCAATTTTCTTAATGAAGGAGATTCTTAAAATAAACATTACTTTTGCTTTCATCATAAACTGTAAAAACAAACCTAGGAAAAAAGGGCTTAGTTACGTAATACAGCCCACTTGGAATTGGTTGAAAGGAAAGGGAAGCTAAAAGGTATGAGGAAGTTTTTGGTATCCCGGGTGAGGATGCTGTGTTGTATAAATAAGACTTGAGAGTGAGCAACCAAACAAGAGAAAAGTAGATTGTGTAACCTGCTGAGAACATATTTTTATTTCCTTTTTAATGGCAACTTTTCAATTTTCATGGAGTTTTACAGTAAAATGGATTTCTGTTAGTAAGGATCAATCAGGGAGGGGTTGCAGAAAAGCAGCTGCTTTCTAATGCTAATGAATAGCAATTAAAACCTTTTTAGACTTTGAATTTAGCGTCTAATATTTTATTTAGTAATTGCAGTTGTACCTATTGGAGAAATTTTGGTCAGAAGGCAGTAGTTTATTTACTGAGAATGTGGGAAATAAGCTGATGTAAACTATTTAAAAACATTTTAACCTCCTGAGAGGGGAAAAAAATTCCAACGGTTTAAGCCTCTTCATTTTTATAATTTTGTTGCATCTTGTTTTAACTATTGTCACATTTTCATTATTTCATTAGCAGATCTGTATTCTTTGTTGCTTCTTGCCTTTTACTTTATAGTCTTATAAATATCATGTTTAAATGGAAGGAGTGGGACTGGCGTGGAAAAGTTAATCCTGTTCTGTGGCGGGCATTAGGGTATAACTGTTGATGAGCTTTCTTAGTTGCCACTTTCAGTCAGAGTTTGGTGTAATGAACTTCTTTTACATCCTACAGCTTTTTTTTGCATTTGCAAATGAAGAAAAATTTCCTGAAAATGGATGGATGGTGTATAATCCCATGTCTGAATACAGGAGACAAGTAAGTTATTCAAGTTGCAGTTGCCTGGTGCTTTTGTGTCTGACACCTTACATAAAGGAATTACTGTTTGCACATTTCTCTTATCAGCTCCTTTGTGGGGGCAGCTGAGAATGGGAGAAGATGCAAATACAGCCTAAAAAAAAACCAGTAAAGAAAGGAAAGAAAACACTGGAAGCTTTAAAAAAGATTAGAATGTCACAGGAGAGGTAGTCTTTGCTCTTTGAAGGAAGTTAGTGATGCTTCTTACAGTGTGTCACTGTTAAATGAGCAGAGGGTGGAGAGAATGTGCCAAATACGTAACCACAGTGTCCTAAATATAGATTTGATTTGGTCTTTGATTTGGTCTACTTCTTCCTGAAATGAAGGGGGGGAAAAAAAGGAGCTTATTTTAGAGACAGTGTTGCTCCACAGAAGTTATTTATATGTCTATCAGTATTCTACCTTGCTCTTTAGGTGATTTTGGAAAAAATATCAGTGAAAGAGGATGATATATTTAATTTTGAAATGTCTTTTAGACAATTTGTTTTCACTTTGAATATGACTTGTTTGTTTTTTAATTAAATAGCAAAGAAGAAGGACTTCCATACTTATTTTTTTCCTTCATAGTTTTTTGGTTCAAGGTTTAGAGGCCTAAGACCCAAAAAAGGTAAAATACGAACACCCACACAAACTCCACTGTGTGTATGCGTGTGCGGAGGACTTAGCAGGCTTTCTCAATCTTCTGGCTGCTGTTTGTGAAATGCCTTATTGAGTAAACTGCAATTAAAACTTGTTTCTCAGTCAGAGAGCTACCCTGAATCTGATTTTTAACCTGAAGGGTACTACCACGGTCCGAGGAAGAAAGGTTGAGATGAGACTTCCTTCCCCGCCCCGTCTTCTGGGGACCGTAGTCTCTTTTCAGGAGGCAAAATGGAAAGGCAGAGCTTTGAGGGAGGAGAGAAGGGCAATTTTCTTTCTTCAATCCCACAGCTAAAAGAAATACATCTACTAGTTCTAGTCATGTTTTTTTCACCTTGTTGTAAGAATAGAATTGTGTCACGTGAGAATGTCTGAGGTGGCTGTGCAGCTGTTTAAGGCTGTGAATCCGTCAGCGGGGAGCCGGTTTGGGGTTTTTTGCCGCCTTTCCTTCTCTATTGTTTGCAGCCGGTACCGCGGCCAGCTTAGGCCGGGAGGTTGTTGCCACCATGTGGCCGTCACCCCCTGTGAAATTCAAGCCCGAGGCTTTTTATTTGTGCAGCTAAAAATACATGGGAAAACCTTTGGTTCCCTTCCAGGGACTGCCTAACGAGCGGTGGCGAGTGACTTTTCTCAACGAGCGTTACGGCCTGTGCGACACTTACCCGCCGCTCCTGGTAGTGCCTTATAACGCAACGGATGAGGATCTCAAGAAAGTAGCTGCCTTTAGGTCCCGCAATAGAATCCCGGTGAGTATCCCGTGAGGAAAGTCGCCTTACGGCAGCAGCTCCTTCGAAATCCCCGTCGAAAGGACTTTCTGCCGAACGCGGCACAACGCAGAGGACGCTTTCTTTTGGAAGTGGTCCCAGCACGATCGTTTCGATTGGCTGGAGGTTCTCGCTGCTTCAGACCGGTGGCTTGGCCAAGCCACGTTTCCGTTGTTCCCCCGCAATAATCACCCATTCCAGCTTTGTTGGTTTTAACTTGACTTTTCTGCTACCAACTGCCAACGTTGCAGATTCCCTTTTCTTAATGAAGTATGAGCCTTAGGCTACCATCTGTACTGGTTTGGTGACTATTATTAGAAGCGCATAAAAAGCGATAGCGAATGTTACCCTCCTGTAAGCAAACTGCATGGCATTTGAACCTAGTTCCAGTGGTCAGTTCTATAATAAGACCTCGTGCTTAGTCTCTGTAGTGAATTCTTGGCCTTTTTAGCCCTCCAAATTGGGCTGTGGAATTTAAGATAAACCCATTTGACTTTTTGAGTGTATTTCTGTAACTAAAATTCTTTGAAGTAAGAGAATTTTTATGTATCAGTTCTTTACAGCGCTATAGAAAATATTAATTTCTATCACAATATGATGTTTTAACTAGTATTTTAATTTGTCAAACTCAGAAGAGGTGCTGGATTCTTAGCCAGCAGCAGAAAGCTGCCTTGAATCTCAGTTAATTTCAAGCAGATGCAAAACTCAATATGATAAATATTTATTAGATGTGGTATTTACTGACAGGCTAGGATTATAATTATGAATTTACTATATATACACACACATGTGTTTGCAAAATATATAATGTGTATAAAATATATATGTTATATACATATAGAAAGTGCATAAAGGTCTTATAACCTAGTTGTATCTTCTCTGTCATCTCCCAGTTCATGACAGGACTTCTGTATGCCTGTACAGTGAGTGGCATTTCCTTGGTAGCAGTAATTTCATTCTTGTCGGGAAACAACCAGTCATACTCGCCTGCACACACACTGCCAGGTCTTGTTTCTAGATCTACAACTACAGGTTGTATTGCAGGAGTGGATACTTTCTGAGAAATTTTATTTTTTTTAAAATGTATTTTGAACTCTGATGGTCTTTCACTGTGTAACCCACAACTTTCAGACTTGGGTGAGAATACTGTTTCTTAATATTCTTCAACAATGAAGTTATAGTTTTGCCTGCTTCTTGGTGTGCTTATCTTTAATCTCTTGCACAGCAGTCTGTTCCCTGGGCAGCTCAGTATCTCATTTGTAGTAAGTCCCTTCTGGCTCAGTAGAGCAACAAAGGCAACATGCACTCTGCTCCACTGCTGGCTCTTTGTGAAGCAGGCTGAGGAACAACATGTACTTTAGAGAGAAGGGAAACATTGAAGATACTGCCGAAAGCTTCAACTTTCCTTCCTTTTCCAAAAAAAAAAATAAAAAAAAAGGAAAAGTTGTTATTCTAGAATTAGTCACTGTTTCTACAATGAATTCGTTGTTCAGAAGCATTTCTTAGTTTCATCAGACATTGCTATGTTTGATTCCAGTTTGCTTATCAGAATTATTTGTGCAAACTAAGAGTTGTAGGAAAATATTAAAATACACTGGATTATGTAGGTAAATATAATTCAAATAAGAGTTAAATATATCAGAGAATGAACTCTTAAGGATTATTATTAAATTTAATGAGACTAAAGTGGAAACAGTTAAGAAGTCTGGGGATTATCTTTTGAGGAAATAAAGTGTGTTAATTTTCATATTATCTATTTTAAAGAACATAACTTTAAACTTTAAGTTAGGATTTTCTTAAGAAAATGTATTTATTCTAATGTGGTTTTAACGTGTGACTAGGTTCTGTCGTGGATTCATCCAGAAACTCAAGCTGTTATTATGCGCTGCAGTCAACCCCTTGTTGGAATGAGTGGCAAGAGGAATAAAGATGATGAAAGATATCTTGATATCATCAGGGAGGCTAACGGGCAAATCTCAAAACTGACCATCTATGATGCTCGGCCCAATGTCAATGCAGTTGCAAACAAGGTAACCATGATTCATAGTTGTGTTTGTGAAGGGGAGTGGGGAGGAGACTTAGTTTGAAGTTTTCTGTGAGGAGGTTTTTGGTGACAATAGTAATCTTAATGTAGATAAATTTACATAATTAAATATATGTTTACATAATCAAATACTGAAGCTCGAGGCCATGAAAGGACATGAGTGACTGAAGTAGGTCATAAGCAGGTTTTCAGACCCTGTGTGGATTTCAAGACATGTTTTGCACTGTTATCAGTCATGCACAGATCTTAGCATGGGACTGAGACATGACTAAACCCTGCACTGTGAGCTAAATGTAGGTTGAGCTGTAGAGTATATCCTCTGTGTGCCACAGCTCTGCTCCATATCCTCTAGGAAAATTCTGTCCTGAAAAGGCTGTGTGCATAAAGCCAAGCCCACCGATAGGCATCCTTTGTATGGTTCTTCCAAAACATTACATAGATTCATAGAATAATTTTGGTTGAAAGAAACCTTTAAGATCAATAAGGCCAACTATTAACCCAGCACTGCCAGGTCACCACTAAACTGTGTCCCTCAGTGCCACACCTATACCTCCTTTAAATACCTTCAGGGATGGTGACTCCACCACTTCCCTGGGCAGCCTGTTCCAGGGCTTTACAACCCTTTAGGTAAATAATTTTTTCCTAATCTCAAATCTAAACCTCCCCTGGTGCAGCTTGAGGCCAATTTCTCTTGTCCTATCACTTCTTACTTGAGAGAACAGACCAACCCCCACTTCACTGCAACCTCTTTCCAGGTAGTTGTAGAGAGTGATAAGGTCTTCTCCCCTGAGCATCCTTTTCTTCAGTCTGAACAAGCCCAGTTCCCTCAGCCACTCCTCGTAAGACTTGTGCTCTAGATCCTTCACCAGCTTTGGTGCCCTTCTTTGGACATGCTCCAGCACCTCAATGTCCTTGTAGTGAGGAGCCCAAAACTGAACCTAGTATTTGAGGTGTGGCCTCAGGGGGCCAAGTACAGGGGGACAATAACTTTCCTAGTCCTGCTGGCCACACTTTTTGATACAAGCCAAGACACTGTTTGCCTTCTTGGCCACCTGGGCGCACACTGGCTCATATTCAGCCAGCAGTTGACCAGCACTCCCAGGTCCTTTTCTGCTTGGCAGCTTTCCAGACAGACATGAACCACTTCAGACCTATCCAAGCATCCAGCAAATAAAGAGAAAGTGATGAATAAATTATTCTGGGGGTTGCGCTCTAAACAGTAGTATTGGGTATGGTCTTGGATACCTAGATACCTGTTCTTCCCTGGGTGCCTGTAGTTGAAGAGTGCAGTAATAGAGTTTCCATCTGACAAGGTGATAACTTCTTTGCCAATCTATGATCAAAGGCTAAGCAGAATCAAAGAACAGCCTAGGATGGGAGGGGACCTGAAAGACCATCTGGTGCAACCTTTGAAGAAGAAAAGATGTCCCTGTGCCTTGAGTTACCCTCTGCCCACCCTTCCTCCCCCACAACTCTGGTGAGGACCAGATTGTTCAGACACACCCAGATAGCACCAGTCCCAGTGTGTCAGTCCATGTCTAGGACTGACCCTTACCCACTGAACTTCAGGCACAAATGACATGGTCATGCTCTTCAGTACTTAACTAGTGAAACTGTGTTCTAGTGAATTGCACAGCAAAGAGCATGAGAGATAGGAGCTCAAGAGGGTTTGAGATCTTGGTGAAACGATGAGTGTGCTTGTCTGGCAGAGAAGAAATTCCAGCTTCTGAATAGATTTGGGCACAAAACGAACGCTAATTTAGCGTCATGAGTCCTCTTCAGTGTTTGTACTGAAAGGAATATCAAATGATAAAACTTGTTTGCCTCTAGGAGGTTTATACGTAACAAATGTGCAGTGTCAAGAGGTACAATAATGTTTGTGTTTTGTTCTGTGCAACTTAAATGCATGCATCTGTACCTTCACAGCCCTTTTCTCTATAATAATGTAACTTACTAAGCAAAGAAATAAGGTGCTTTTTTATCTGTTTATATAGCAAGCACACATTCTTTCAGAGAGTCTATCCTAGGGGCTGTTTGGCTAGTCTTCATCTGATGCTTTGTATTTTGAGAGCCTTCCTCAATTGCTTGCATTTTACTCTACAAATTGCGTTACCCTCTGCACACTGAATTTTTCTAGGTAAATAAAACATAATCCTTCTGTTTGCTTTGTGGAAGGAATGTCAACTCTTACATTAACTTAAGTTTTTCCCCAATTCTTGGACAAATTCAAACTTTTACCCCATTTGTTCAAAGATGTATTATGACTGAACTTCATGCACACATTCCTATTGAAGTAGGAAGCACAGTTTTCAGCTTTTTTAAATGGTCTATATATTTCACCCATGCAGTTTACTGAACTCCTGGTGTCTCTAGATGTGAATTGATCATAGCAGTAAAAGCAGCAGGGTGCATTTCTGGGTCGGAGGGACAATGACAATACCGAGTGCAAGCTGGTGTCGATCGGCACGGAAGAAGTTTTCTTGAACAGCTGCAAAGATTGGTGTAAGCACAAGCTTGGGGTATGCTGCTCAGGCATTCCTGTGTTCTTTGTACATAGGGTCAAGACCACACAGTCAGTAGGAGCTGCAGCAGCCCTGATGCTAAAATTACACTCATTCCTCTCCAGGACTTGACAGTCCTCAAAGGAAAGAGGAAAAATACAGTTTTTACTTTTAGCACAGAGCCCGGCAGCTCTGAGAGTACCCCCACATCTGAGGAAGGAGATGGAGAGCGCAGAACAGAGCTGCTGTGCTGCTGTACACAAATGTAGGTGGTACTGGTGGGGAAAGACTGTACAGTACTTTAGGTTGTACAATTCATGGCGTGGCATGCTGTTGCTGTCTGCAGGAAACGCTGTGATTTTGCAGCTATCTTTGGAAAACCTCATCAGTAGTGCTGTCTTCTAAACTGTCTGTGGTTTTTCCACTTCCTTTTGTGACCAGGCACATCCTCTGCTGTGGTGGTAATTAAATGTTTTGAGAGAGCAGCAGTAGAATACACTTTCTACTTATGTGGCTTTTTAATTTCTTAACAATCTAAATACGTGTTGCATAAATACTTCAGCAATAAAATTTGATGTTAGAAAGTTACTTTAAAGTAAACTTTAATGTTCCTAATTTATTTCTTCGAAGCAGAATCTAAGATTCTTGAACTTAATTCTCAAATGTAGCTTATTCTTAACTGAACTCTTAAGTTTAATTTAACTTGGCCAAACATTTTATCCTCTTCATTTCAATATCAGTTCAGTTTTAGTAGTAAATAACTAGACAGTTTAAACACAGGAAAAGTTGTTTGGGGGTTTTCTGGTAGCAAATTTGCACTGGTAAACCTGCGATTTGCTTTCTTTTGAATTAGTGGTGTAAAGCAACAGAAAAATCGTTTTGACTGGTTTGGTTTTTTTATTATTATTAATTTTTTTTTTCCTAATTGATATAGAAACAAAGACATGAGGAATTTTATTCCCTGGAAGTAGTGGTCTAGTATGTTATGAGTAATTGCTGTTTTGTGTGATGTACTTTTACATTTTAATGTAATAGTAATAACCTATCTGGGAAGTAAGTTGATTTCTATTGTATTCAAAATCATGAGTTTAATTCTTGGTGGGAAAAATGAGTGTAAATGAAGAAAAAAGTGTTGACATTGTAATATCAGTTGGTCAAGGAAAAACTGTTTTCAGTATGAATCTCAAAAGTAATGAGGAAGGTACAAATGTCTTTCTATTTTCAAAGCAGTTTGAGTGCTGACTGATGTGATCTTAGCCCACTGTCCCTTTACCTGACTAGTTCAATCCTATTTGAAGGTCTCCAGGCCCAACATTACAAACAATCTTTTAATCTAAAATAATGAATTTTCTCCTTTAGGGTTACTTGGTTGAGTTTCTGAAATGAACTGGGCTAGCTGGAGCAACTTGAATATCTTTCTGACCATGTGCTATACTTAGTACATTTTGTCCTTTTGGACAAAAAGCCTCTAAGTATTCTTCTCCAGCATTTGCCTCTCCAAAGTTTGTATTGAGACTCATGTTTTAAGTCAGCAAATGAAATTTTATGTTGCCCAGCTACAAAACAAAGTATAAATAAAATTCAGACCCTTCTGCTGCTGTTGAAAATCTGCTACAACAGCATATATGTATCTAAAGCTAATTTGAAACTCCTTGATTGTAGGCAACTGGGGGAGGATATGAAGGTGAAGATGCTTATCCCAATGCAGAACTTTTTTTCTTGGACATTCATAATATTCATGTCATGCGGGAATCTTTGAAGAAGTTGAAGGACATTGTTTATCCTAATGTGGAAGAATCACACTGGTTGTCAAGTCTGGAATCAACCCATTGGTTAGAACATATAAAGGTAACTTTTTGCTGTTTATTTGAAAGAATGTTTGTTGAAATCTTTCTTTACTAGACTTTGACATAGTCCTATCATGGAACACATTGAACTACTTGGACTACAAAATCAGCAACACTTGAGTGTTGGCTTTTTGCCCACTCGTCTTAGTGTATGTTGTGGGACATCATTACTAAGCCACATGAAGTGAAATTCAACGTTTATTGTCTGCCTCAAGCCAAATGTCAGTCTTTAACAGAGGAATGCATTGTTACTCTGATTGTCTTGACGTGTGTGAGAACCAATTTATTTTGATTTCTAGTGATATAGGACTACAGATAACTGTCATTATGAAGGATCATTAATTTCTTGCCAGTATCGATGTGACTTTTTGTGAATTATGGTTTTGTAAATAAATCTTGTAAATATATTTGTAAATGTTGTCATGTTGAGCTTGTAGCACAGATAAAATACATTAACTGGTAATTCACCAGTGTTCTTACTAGTTGACCTTTGAACCTCAAGTACAGCTGTGCAAAAGAAATTAAGAGTATTATGTGATGAATCCTACTTAATAAAATTTTCATTTTAAGTTAATATTTGGAAAATAAGCATATTAGAAGGGTACAAGTTCTTTCTTTTCCCCAACAACTGAGATATTTCATTAATTCAGTACAAAGAAAGCAGCCAAATGAAATACATAATTTTCAGAGGGTATATCCTATGGTAAATCCTCTCTTTCTTTGAAAAAGAAGCTTATGTTCTTCAGTTTATCAAGGTTACTCTTTTCTGCCCCATTTTTTAAGAATTTGCTGAGAGATGAATTAGATCTTACTAAGGGATTAGGGAACCAATCTGTTTCTCTATTTTTATACATGAAATTTCCTTGATCTCCTAGAAAATTCTTTTCCAATTAACTACACCACGCTTTTTAGGTCTTTTAATAGAAACAGTATCAATTTAGATACTTGTGTAGATAGAAAGAAATCAGTTTGTTTTCTTCAGAATGCTAACACTGGTCTGTCTTTCTTTGGTGTCTGTTCCTCTTCACCAGCTTGTCTTGACAGGAGCTATTCAAGTGGCAGACAAGGTATCCTCAGGAAGAAGCTCGGTGTTGGTTCACTGCAGTGATGGCTGGGACAGGACAGCACAGTTGACATCATTGGCCATGCTGATGCTGGACAGTTACTACAGAACAATTGAAGGCTTTGAAGTTCTGGTGCAAAAAGAGTGGATAAGCTTTGGACACAAATTTGCATCGGTAAGAATTAGAGGCTAATTGTAAGGACTGTGCAATGCTAACATTCTAAAAAGGTTTTCATGTTGAACGACTGGTTGTGTCAAGGTTTGATAGGACTTTTCATTAGTTTGGGATTCTAATTTGAAACATTCTCAGGTAAATCTGAGCAGAGCTTTTGGTTTTGGACCTGTTTGGTGTTTTGCTCTTCTTTCTCTGAGAACTGATATTTTGTCCTTTCCACCCTTTTTAAAAAAACCCTAGCATTGCTAGGGTTACTATGGTCGTTGAGCTAAGAAAATGAGAAGGCAAAAAAATGATCTTCTGAAAAGTTTTGGAGGACATCATTAGATAAGATTTGGACTACTTTGAACTCCCTTTGCGCTACTTTTGAATGTCATGGGAGGCAGATGAATGAGTCTGGCCAATGTCTTTTAAGTGATACTTTGAAAGCTTCTTCCCAAATGTTCTAAACTTGCCATAATAGCTCACAAGAGTCCGTTGCTGGTAATGCTGGCTCTGGTTCTCTTCAGTTGTCTTCTCTGTGCTTAGAAGGTTAAGCAGAAATTGTCTATAGCAAGTCCTTAATATCCTACCCATATGTAACGCAAATTCAGGGGTGCTTGTGTGAGGAAACTTTTCAGAGTGTAAGCAGAACTGCTTTTAAATTTGTCAGCTAACCACTTCATTAGGAGGAACCTGGAGAAGCAGAATAGGTTGCCAGGGAGAGTGGGCTTGGGATACGTCAACATAAACCGTAAGTTGAGAATTTCACAACAGTTTTACTTGTTGATGCTGGACCTTGTAATTCACAGTAAGAAATTTGTACAGACAATTTGTCCCTAGTGGAATATTCTAAAGATATTACTTAAAATGGCTAAATTTGGGAAAATAAGCAAAGTGGAAAAATCAAGATCTGGAAAAATACACCCGTGTGTGTATTTCATGCCAGTTTTACCCTTGCAGGAGTGTTTCAGTCATTTGGAAATGCGAGTACAGCTACTCAGCACGAATCACTTCATGATTTCAGTGTGCTTGTGGGCTGTGGCAGGCTTTGATCTGACATTCTGAAGGTGCTTTGAGGCTTAGGAGATTTACATTTTGACTGTTGGAAGTGATATTTGCTGTAGTCCGTTTTTTTGTGTACTTGTAGTCTTCTAATAGTGATGTGTTATATAAACCTTTGAAGTATTCTGTCTTGGTACAGCCACAGTAAAACACTGGCTTGCCTTTTTATTCTTGGCTTTTTATTTTCTATCTTTAAAAAAAATGTTGTAGTCATGATGCAGATAAAATTAGATTGTATAACTAGGAGACTTCTAGCCTGGTGCATGTTTAACACAAAGCTGAAAAAGAGAGATCTGTATCCCCTTCACCATTATGAATAAATTTAAATAATCTCTGATTCTTTTTATTAAACCATTACTTTTAGTTTGAGTAATCAAAGGAGTTTGTTCTCTCAACAGATAATGTTTTTCTCCTGTTAGTGAGGTAGGATTTTTCCACCCTTTCCAAATGACTAGTTCAGTCCACTGGTTCATCTCTGACAGAAATATTAATATTGTAGTGCATAATAAGAAAAAATGTGTATTGGCCATAAAATAGGCTGGTTTGGTTAACAGGAGGCTGTACTGCTTCATTGCAGAGAATCGGACACGGTGACAAAAACCATGCTGACGCAGACAGATCACCCATCTTTCTCCAGTTCATTGACTGTGTGTGGCAGATGTCTAAACAGGTATGTTATAGTGTTCTTCAGAAGGCAGCATTGTTAACAGACTGCTGAATTTAAACCCTAGATCTTTATTTAAAAAAAAACAACTATTTGAAGATACCCCTCTGCTCTGACACTGTAGTCAAAAAGAGTGTATTTACTTTTAAATCCTACCAGCTCTCCACTCTCTTTCTAAAAGTGGTATACAAGCTGCAGTTATGTTTCTTAAGATGACATTGGCTATGCACGTGAGGCTGGTGCCTCTTGGATATGGGGTCTTGGAAACACATTGAGAGATGTATCCCAGCAGGATTCTTTTGCAAGATTGTATCCAACTGTCTTAACAGGGTCTGTTGTTTCATTTCGCCATTTTTGGACTACAGGGACAAATGCTGTTTTGTCAAAGGTTAAAAAGGAAGCTTGGGAGCTATTGAGTGCTGTGATTTAAATGTATTTTCAGTAAGTGATGAAACAAAGCAACAAACTCTGTCCATTTGGGGCCAAGGGTTGGGACCTAAACCCTTATTTTGCTGTATGGTGCTGCAATACAAAGAGTGCAAGATGGGTATCTTACTCTGCCTTGCTGGTAAACTGTAGCTGTAACCATTCTGTATTTTATTCTTCCTTTTAGAAATGAGAGGCAGTTAAAATATTTTGAGATCAGGTTTCTTTCAGTGCCTATTTTGAACAAGTTGAACAGCTCATGTCATCTGAATGCTTACTCTGCTATAAAGTATATGAAAAGTACTACCTTAGAAATCATTTGTAGATGTATTCAGGCTTCTAAACTCTTCCTTTAGCATTTTAGCCAGGGCACGTGCATCTCCCCTTGCTTTTACAATGTAAGAAACTTTGTCTTTTCTTACAATGTAAGAAAATTTGTCTTTTCTGGTTTTAGTTTCCTACAGCCTTTGAATTCAACGAGCAGTTCTTGATTACAATTCTGGATCACTTGTACAGCTGCCGGTTTGGTACTTTCTTGTATAACAGTGAGTCTCTTAGAGACAAAGAGGTCAGTCAAACCACTGATTGTTTAATTGTATTGCTGTCTTGACTCTGGATGATTACAAAAAGTTTTGGTTGTATTGTTTTTGGTTATATTCCTTGTGTGACAGCAGTTTTGAACTGGCTTAATTGTCACTGTGGAAGAGTTGCATGGTAAATTCCTTGGCTTTGGTGGCTTAAATACTATGCAGCCACTAAAATACTTGTCAAGCACTGGTTTTGGAATATTTCTCATAAGGTAATTTATTCTGCTTCTAAGTCAATCAGAAGGGTATTAATTTTAGAATGTAATCATGGCTTCTATGATGGATTTCCTGATTTTGTGCAAATATTTACCGTTCTTATTTCAATTTCATTTTAGAAAGTGACTGAGAAAACATTATCGTTGTGGTCTTTGATAAACAGTGAAAAATCTAAATACACCAATCCTTTTTATACTAAAGAGCTAAATCGAGCCCTCTATCCGGTAGCCAGCATGCGTCATTTGGAGCTCTGGGTCAATTACTACATCAGGTGGAACCCGAGAATTCGGCAACAAGTAAGTAAATTCTCTATAATGCACAAAATGCTTTTAGACTTTGGAAAGAGAATTTTGTATTTCTGTTCTGTAACTGAATTCATAACTGACTTGTAGAATAGTAACTGTGATCCATTCAGGTTTTTAATATTATATTTGTAAAGATGGAGAGAAAAAACTTGAGAATTTTGTTCAGTTCTCTTTTTATACTCAGCTCTTTTCAGAACACTGAGCTTATTTCACTGCTTACTATCAAGTCATCCTCAAGCTCTTTCTAGCCCCTTTTTGTAGGGACAGGGCTTAGGAAGCATTTTTTAAGGGCATTTGATGATCCTAAGGGGTGAATGACAACACTTAGAAATAGGGCTTACTGATCCCTGAAGAGTTAGGGCATTAGCATCACAAATATGCCTAGTTGCATTTGCTTAGTTGCTTACAAATTAAGATGACCTGTTAGGTCCTTTCTCTTTCAAAGCTGCTGTCTGTAGTGATGGCTTATGGTAATAATTTTCTTTATGTAACTTTGATTACCCAATATTGTTTACACTGTGTAACTGTTGGATGAAAGCTGTCATTGAAGATTATACAAGTGCATCAGATTGAAGCCCAAAAAAGCTTTTTTTCAAATTACACATTTCAGTTCTATGCTTTTAATGTTCAATACATGGGCACTCAATGTTTGTTACAGTCTTGCTAGAAATCTCAGCAACGTGGCATGTAAAGATAGTCCTTCTTCACGAGTTGTGGAATTTTGAATAGGAGAAGATAGAGGAGCAATTTGTTTGACAGAAGCAGACTTCACAATCCAGCCCCTGGAATGAATCAGGCGTTTTCAAGCAATGCACTTCCTTTCCCGCAGCTCATCTCCTGTATTATTTACAACACTTCAGAGGCTGCAAGAAAGCCAGGCAGTTTGCTATATTTTCTTACAAGTACGTTGCCCATTTTTATTTGAAGTTCTAGTTCTGAAGCTTTTGTTGCTTACTATGAAAGATGAGGGCATTTTGCAAAAGGTGAATTCAAAGATTTATTTTAGCAAGTGAGGGATTATAGGGCATGCAAATTAGCTGTAAATCTACTTAAAAATGTGCTTTGCCATTATTCAGGCAAGGTTTTTGGCAGGAGTTTCTTATTAGAAATGCAAACCCATGTGATAATCTTATATGCTGTTACTTCTGGTCCCTCATTCTCACCACTTTTATATACAAAATGCATCTCCTTTCTTTTTTTTTTTTTTCTTGCACATTAAATTCACACATCATCTTGACTTAAGCAACCGAGTAGTGGACATGTGGCCTGAACCAGTTTTTCAATGACCTTTCTTAGTGCCATTACTTAGCAGCATGTTCTGCATCAGGCATCAGTCTAATGAAGAGTCTGGTCTGCCTCGAGCAGCATCATTAGCTCTACATCTGTAATCACCTTAGTAGCTAGATTCAGTCATTGATCCAAGTTCCACAGTTGCTTCAGCGTTCATCTGGGGTGCATAGTGAGTGGTGCTTATACAGAAGAGTGCTGGTTCAGCTGGTTTTGAACTAGTGAGGTGTTTACGTTCGCTCCTGAAACTGTACTGCGAACAGCTTTTAATTATACGCACTTAACTGTGAAACAGCAGCAACCTCTTGACAGGTGTATATATAGCTGAAGGTAACTTGTGGCTCTCTAGCTGCCTTGGACATTTGTAATACCACTTCTCCATTTTTTTCACTACTCTATCTGAGAAAGGAAGCTAAGCATAAAATGGAAAGAGTCAAGAGGATGCTCCTTCTGTGAGTACTCTCCTGCAAGCTAGGGACATTGATTTCACTCAAATTCACTGACAATTTGCTAATAAAGTTTTGCACTTATTTCACTTGTTAATTTACGAGAAGTTGCAAATTTACTGTTAAAACTGAAGTAGATTTCATTAGTAAGTGAAGTTACTTAATCTGAAGATTTCCTCTTAATCTGATCAGCGTATCTAAAATAGTCTGGCTAATCACTGTTTTTAGGGAAGATGATGAGACATCTGACCTCTAGAATATAAAAGCTTTTAATAAGGAAAAGCTTTGAACAAGGTATTCACACCTATCTTTCACAGAATATTAGATAATAAGAAAATAAAATCTGTGTGCTCTGTAAGTGCTGGCTGATTATATTGAGGTAGGAAGAACTGTTTTGTGTAAAGATTTTCTTTGGATGAGAATAACGGAAAGAGTGCTCTTGTATTATAGAAATAAATACTTCTGTTTGGCTACAGCTTGTCATATATGTTGGAAACTACAAATATGAAGTCATGCCAGGAGAACACAAATACTACAGCAGCCTGACTGTCAAGAAGTAGTTGGACTGAGTGCTAAGACTAACAGAGATCTCTTTTCTAGCAGCCAAATCCCGTGGAGCAGCGTTACATGGAGCTCCTGGCGTTACGTGATGATTATATACGGAGACTTGAAGAACTACAGATCACAAATAATTCTAAGATACCTAATTCATCAGCCTCATCGGCATCCCCCTCACAAATGATGTCCCAAGTACAAACACATTTTTGAAGAAAATGTTGGCTTCGTTCTATACTGTAATAGGAAGTGGTGCTTAACATAGATCTATAGCATAAAGAGGAATATTTTAATGCCTTACATTAGACTGTCCTAACACAAATTATTTTAGACTGTCTTCATTTGAGGAGGACTTCAAAAACAAACAAAACCAACTCTTCAATTGTGTGCCTTTCGGAACCTGTGGACCGCGAACGTTATTAATCAACTTCTAGTTATGGAGGGCTTTAGGAGTTATTTTGGAAAGTCTGGTACAATTGAAATTAAATTGCTTTATTGTTTTCATAAGAATGCTTTAATTTATTACATTGGAGGTCGTGTTCATGTAAGGAAATTCATGCTCAGTCTTACACGTTGTGCATAACCATATCAATTGCAATAGGAATATTGACACTGTGCAAAATGAGGTATGTGTGTATTCCTGGTAGGAATACATCTGTGGAGTTCATGAGATCAAAATAAATTTCCTGTAAGATTTCAGAGAAAAGCATTGAAATTTCCAGTTACCTGAGAATACCAGATTTTCCTTTTTCAAAATAAAGGAAACGTGGGATTTCACTGACATGCTTCTAATGAAAGAGTTCAGATAGCTCGGTAGATATTAAAATAAAAGAAATATCTATTTTTTATTGTAAATTGATTTTTACTTTGTTTTAAACAAATGACCATTGTACTGGATTCTGGGGAGTCCTGTTCCGGCTAACTGTTCAGTGCTGAAGTATGCTACAAATTGCCACTGTTGGCAAATTTGTTTCTTTAGATTGATAGAGAATAAAATGGCTCTAATGGAGGTTATTATAATTAAAAACAGATCCACAGAGACATTGCTTAAGTATCCAGCAATAGTATTAAAGCTTGTGCTTGTCTTCTGAAAGTAAATGTGCCTGTCTAAAGGAGCTTTTATACCAAAGTAGGCAAAAACATTGTTATAATACTGTTGAAAACTTGTATAGCTTACTGTTTAATTTAACTTCTGTTCAACAAGTTTATTCTTAAGTATTTAAGGGACTTCAGTATACGAGATTTTCATATAGCGTGTGCACTTCTATTGAACCTTCAGTGAATTCTAATTTCAAGCCTTCATTTCAGAGGCTTCTTGTAAACCTTTAATATGTTCTTTCAGGTATCTTTTAAATCGTTGCAAGCATTTCTTATGACAGCACAAACCTTGCTACTTGATATTTAATGAAAATTTTGCATATTCTCAGAAGTTTAATGATATTCAGGCAATCCAGGAAATACTGCGGTTTAGAATCTATAGAGGACTCTAATACTGTTATTTTAAAGGAGATATTTTGATGCTTGAGGCTTCTATCGTTGTAAATTATTGTACATGTGGTGAGTTTGGATCTGCAAGATATAATAGGATTATATATAAATTTTG
>WUAM01000056.1:1272457-1291149 GCA_024336885.1 Actenoides hombroni
GTCGGCGGGCGCCCCTCGGCCCGCGTCGCCGCCGAGCGCGGCCCCCCGGCCTCGGGCGGCCTCGCCGCCGCCCCGCAAAGCGGCGTGGAGACGGAAGCGGTGCCGCCGGCGGGTGCTGCGGAGCGGAGCCTGCCCCTGCAAGTTAAAATCCGGGGGGGGGTTATTTTTGTGTAACGACAGATTTTCCTCGGCGAGGGAACCGTCTGTTGTCAAAGTTTCCTGCTTGCGGTTGTGTGCGTTTCGTCATTCTCGTCATCGGTTTTGCGGGGGCCGGGGCCGCCCGCACGATTTTGGCCCGGGTTTTTTTTTTGGGGGAGGCCGGTGCGTAACTTCTCATCTTCCCCAACTCGAGTGAGACCATTCTCAGCCGGTAGGTCTTTATTCCCAAGGGTTTGTGGGGTTTTTTTTCCACGCCGGCGTGTCATTTCATCCGCAGGGACGTTAACTGTCCCCTGGCAGCGGTGCGTGTGCCCCGTCCGGCCGAGGACGCAGCGGGGGTGGTGTCGGGCGGAGGGAGGTGCCCGGCTGGCTCAGGTGAGCGCGCTTCCCCGGGCTGGGTGCGCAGGAGCTCGATGCCCGGTGGGTACCGCAGCTACTTCAGCGGCCGCGGCAGAGGAATTCCTTCAGAAGTTGCCAGCTAGAGGTAGTTTTTAGAGCTGAATTTGAAAATCCTTGAGCAAGGAGTAGAAACTAGTTTCACCTAGATGAATGAAATGAAGAAAAAAAAAAAAGACTGTTTAAAAATCAGTGCCGAGTTCCATTCTCCATGTTCTCTCTTTTTTTTCTGTTAGCAGAAACCTGGAGTTTTACATCATTCTAGTGAAGGTGGAAATTAAATGTCTGTTTTCCATCACTAAAACTTACATCTTTGCATTCCCTGTTAATGCATTCTCTTCTTGTAGTTTTCATCTTTCTTTCTCCTCCTGGTCTTGTTCTACCCTGGTAAAGTTCTAATGTCCATTTGTCATATAATCTACTTACTTGCCGGTACGGTTGTACCAGGCTATGCTAAGGTGTGTAGCTTCAGATGAGACAGAATGAAGAGGTGTGCTGGTACGTGTGCCACTTACCAGGTAATGATAAGACACATCAGTATGATCAGCATCCCGTGGTACACTGATACATCCTGCGACACCGATGGTAGGAGATGGACCTGCATTCATATTACGTCTCCTGCTGCTCTTCACTTTGCTGATGGACTGATTCCTGGTGAAGATAAGCCGTAGAAAAATAAATCACCTTCGTAATTAACAAGTAAATGTTTATTTGGAAAGAAAGGCAAACCTAGAGATGCGTTAGAAATTTAGAGATGTGAGAGAAGGAGCAATAAATGATATCAGGAAAGGACTGCTGCAAGGTTTGGTGAAAAGTTTCTCTGAGGGAGTCTGGATTTGAGTTCAGCACTAACCTGTGAGTTATCTTAGTTTTCAATCAGGAATATCCTAGATGAGTTTTAGCTGCAATACAACATTTTGTGATCTAGTGCTGTGTAGAATTTTGAAGACAGGAAGAAAGCTACTAAAGTTTACCAGAGTTCTGGGAGAGTTTTCATTTTAGGTACAAAGTTGTTGCATGCATCTTCACCTTCTATCTACCCTGGCAGGGTTCATGTAAGAAAAGACCTCTAGTTCAGTAGAAATTGGTCATCTTGAGCCATTATCCTACCTTCTTAATGTCCAAGTTCTGGTGCACCTCTTGGGTGCCAGGTGAGTATATGCTGTTACTCACTTCAGGTCACAGAATCCTCACAGAATCACGTGACTGAATTCTAAAAATGAATTACAGTTTTCTTCCCGTATTTTACTTCTGATGTAATTTGTAGAAGAGCCCAACCAAACTGCTTGATGAAACGGCAGTTACCTAAGGCATCAGCTGAGGCTGGCCGTGCGCATAGGGAACAGTCCCCTCTGCACCCCCAGTTTTTCATTAGCTACTGGCAGCTTTTGAAGCAGACGTCGCACACCTCAGTGTTACTGGCAGCAATTTTATTGCTTCTCACTCTCCTTGCTGCATTACTTGTGAGCAGTGCTAGTTCAGGTGACTCTTCTCAAAAAGCCTCATCTGGGATTTAGTGTGCTTCTGCTGTTTGGTTGCTTTGTTCTTAGGGTTCTTATAAACACCCTCCACTTCAGAATTCCTTTCTTTGGTGTAGAAAGACCTGTCCTGAAGATTGATTATTCAGAGATTATTTTATGAATAGGAGAAAAAAAATGTGGCTAACTAGAAGTTACCCTTTAGAAAACGTGTATTTTCTACATTTAACATTAATATAGAATACAACACTAGTGTAGTTTACCTTTTTAAAATGCCAGCGTAGAGTAATTCAGTTCTGAGGATTTACTGAATAATCAGGAAATAATATGGAAAGTGTAAGGAATTTCCTATTACTTGTCTCATTCTGTGGATGGCACTGAGAAAAAAAGGTGCATGAATGATGAAAAAAAATTACCCTGAATAAAGAAATGAGCATTTTAAAGGTTCGTAGGACCCTAACCTCACTTTTAACGTACTGACAGTTCTACATCTCTGATAAGATCTGGTCAAATCCTGTTCCCTAATTTGATCAGTGGAATAGTTGCATTCTGCCTGCAAAGTAAGCTCATTTTTATGATGTTAGTGATCATTTATAGTCTTGTTTTTCTGAATGTGCTCAGTTGCTATGCTGTTCTCAGTATACTTTTTGAATTGCTGCTAAATAATTTGGAATACTCTTTGTTTTTGTAGCCCGACTGGATCCCATGTGGAATGGTGTAAACAGCTGATTGCTGCAACCATTTCTAGTCAGATTTCAGCGTCTGTCCCATCAGAAGGTGTGTCCAGAGACTACAGGGTAAGTGACTTGAGGAATGCATTGATTTGTTTAAGATAAAAGAATGAATGATCAGGAAAGTCTTTTATACCTTGATTATCAGGTGGTAAGTACTGAAGTGATTGCTGAATGTTTCAGAACTAGAAACGTCTCATAATGTGTAGGAGTCTTTTGAATGTGTTTTGTGTTTCTTCCAAGGTTAGAATAGTGCCATTGAAGTCTACAGAATAAAAATTCAGGGATGAGTGAAAGGAAAATTAAAAGTCAATGTTTTGAATGAAATGCCAAAAGTGAGTTGTCTTTTGTCTTGATTGATTGCTACGTAAAAAGTTTTTGGTAAAGCAGATGAATAGTTACAGGTGGAAATTCTTTCTAGTGTGTCATTCAGAGCACAGAATTAAGCTCTCCAGATTTCACCAAAAAAAAAAAAAGCATACGTTTTTGTTACCGTGCAAACAACATGAAGGACTGTCATTTTTCATGGGGTTTCACCAAGGACAGAGAATTTATCATCAAACAAACAAACAAAACAAAAAAAATCACCTTTTTCATCCCCTCCAAGCAACATTATTGTTGCTGAGGTAATGATTACACAGTGTGGTTTACCCGGTAGGTTCCATTACGCTTTTTCACCTCTATTCTTTCAACTCATTTGCCATTTCCTATATGCAGCCAGCCAACAGAACTGTCAAGAGTGGAGCATATGCAGTTTTCCTTCTCTTACAAATTGACAAAAGTTACCTGTGCTTCAAGTTGCTTTAAGAAACCCAGGCTGCTGTTGACTAGATCCCTTTTTTCTTCCTATGTTTGAAACCCTTTCATGGACTTCATGCAGGATGGCCAAGTTTTTTACCTTTTTGTGTGTTTGTTTTTAACTAGATTTAAAATGATATTCTAATCTGCTCTGTGATTTTAGAAGTTTGTTGTCCAGAAACATCGAATTTTAGATTCTGTGACAGCTGGTCAGATGCAGCCCAAGCCCGAAGATGAATCCACAAAATGTTTTTGACCGTAGTCTAGTTAAAAATTCAACTCACTGTTTCCTGCTATTGGCAACAGTCAGCAGCTTACACTCATGAAAAAGTGTAGCTCTTCCATACTGTGGCAACTGAATTGCAAATGCTCCCTTAAGGTCAAGGCTAACATCTTTGATAAAACACTGTGGGAAACCTTGCGTTACAGCTGTCGGTGTTGTATTTGCCCTGTAGATCAAGGACTTCATTTTAGTAAAATCCAAGTGTGTAAGCGTGGTGTTCAGTTTATCTCTGAGCTAGAACACGTTCTGCTGGAATAAAAAGCACTTTTGAATTCTAAATTCCTTCTTTATACCAAACTGATCTTGGATATTATTTAACGAGACTAAGTCTTTTAAGGGCTACTTAAAATTCTGCTTCATTCTCTCCTTCTTAGAAAGGAAAGACTAAAAAAAGTAAGAGTGGTGGTATTCAGAGGTTTTGTGTATAAATTGTAGTATTTGGCATCGTTGTGTTGCTGTGATTTGAAATCCTGTACTTGTGTACTTCAGATAGGGCCAGCTGTGGGTATTTGCTTCTTGAACTGGTCGGGCAGTTCTGTTGCTCTCTGCTGGCCTTACCAGGACCTTACTGCTTTAACTTTCCTTTCACCCTTTTCTTAATGTTTCAATCAGTAGGTTTGCAAAACCAGGTTATTATATCAATTCTTGTATTTCGTGGTGTTATTCATGTTACTCTGTGTCACTTCCCTTACCAGAATGTAATTCTGGGGAGAGGGGAATCAAAGGGAAGCAAAGGGGCTGCAAATGAAACCATCGGAGCTGGAGAGCACAGAGCAAGCTCTTGCTTGCTAAACCCTACAACAGCATGATCTCAGGCTGAGTTGGAACTCTTCTCAGACATGCTCTCTGCGTGGAGAGTACTCTTGAATCAAGGTGTTCCTGTAACTGAGAGCTGGGTAGGTGACAGTAGCTGTGTAGAGACACCTACAGAACTAAGTTGAGAAGAGTGGCCGCTGTGCTTGTTTTGCCATCTGTATCTAAAAGCTGTGGTGGTTTTACTTCATGGCTGTTAGTGCAGGCTTATTGTCTTCCACCTAGAAGGATTACCAGGCTCTTTCTTCTCTTTTCACAATAACACATCGTGACCGGATAAAAGGATGATTAGGAATGAATGTTTCAAAAGAGCTTGGCATTTGTTACGTCGCTAAAATGAAGGGACTGGATTGTTTTTAGACCAAAACAGTCCTGCAAATGAGAGCTACTAGATCTGCATAGTTTTGTTTTGTTCTTTCAAAATCTGGCAATAATTACAATGTTTGGAAGTAGAGTTCTTCTGAAGATTGGATGAAGTGAGCTAAAATATCTTGAACAAATCAAATCTGTGTGTTTTGTGGGATAACATTTTATATTTTAACTAACAGGTGTACAGGAGGCCTGTTACACGGGTAAGATCACTTTTGGCTATCAGTGAAATGGCCTCCTACCTGTTTGTCTTTTGTGCTGTGTGAGATCTTGGTGTGTCAAGCCTTCTTCTTTACTTCATTACTGGTTTTTATGAACCAGTCAGACCATTTTGCTACGCGGTGCGGCAGCTTCTTTGCCATAGAAATGCTTTATATACATTACAATGTTTTTGTGAGCAATAAAAGTCAACGCGTAAGAGAGCAATATTTTTAAATTCTGTTATGAATGTGCAATACTAACTTCAGTTTTATTACATTAATTTTGACAAAATGGATGCTTGCAACTGAGGCTTACATGCTTCGGACTGCAGAGCACTGTATTAGCAGCTCTAACGTGTTATCTGTGCTGAAGGATATGAGTGGTAAAAGTGTTACATCTTTGTCTATCCTGTTTAAATGAATTACCAGTTTGTGCTTGCCTTTGTACGTGTTTTACCTTAATTGTTACCACCCTGTAGGAGGATTGAAAGTTTCAAGTTAGACATTAGTGCAATGAACTGCAACTTTTTAATGATCATTTTGAGACTAGGTCTTGCCCATTGTTCACTGGAGATATAAAAAGGGCATGCCTTGTTTTCTCGTGCCTCTCTCTTAGTAACATTTATGGAGTGAGAAATGATCTGGATAGTGTTCTGACATTGTTCATGAAATGTGTCTCACACTTTTCTTCACACAAAGACCTCTTGTTTCAGCCTCAAACCAAGAGATGAAGTCTGAATGATTTCTTTTCCTCATCCGTTGTTTACATATTTGAAAATGATGTGTTTAGTCCAATGATACAAATCCAGAAGTTGATTTTATTTTTTTTTTTTCAATTTTTTAATTTTTAAACAGCTCTTGAAATAATGGGCTGGGTTAAGTAACAAAAATTGATTGTTTTCATTCAGTTTTTTCATAGTTCTTTGTAAAGGCTTTGATCTTTGAATGATCTGCTGTGCTTCTCTCTGTCTTTCATTTATTTAAAGTCTTTTGGTGTATTTGCTGGTTGTCCTGGTTTTCTGTCAGAGATCACAATACCTACTTTGCTCTAATTTCAGAAACAACATTTTTATGGTGTGAAATTTATGTAATTTCTATTTAACAGAATTCTACCAATAAATAAGTAAATGTTAGGAGTCCTTTATAGTTTGAGAGGGTTTTTTAATTAATTATAACTTTTTAAACTCAAATTATCTGAAGATATCTGAAATCCTTCTACATTTTTCTTTTTTTGAGGGTTCTATAGAAATACTGTAAAAAGAAAAATTGACTTTAGCAATGATTTGTAAATTTAGACCAGGGCTGGTTTTACAGTCTATCAAGTGAGATGTTCTCTGTATGTGAACTGGGGATAATAGACTGTCATGAACACTTCTCTCCAGTTAATAAAGACAGTGGAACAACAATTTTGACTGAATGTATTAAACCAATTACTTCATATGACCCTGTGACATTTGTGCTTCTCTCTGGAGTGCATAGGGACCTTATGTTTATTAAAGGGATTTAATTAATATTCCGGATTCGCTGCTAATATGTTGCAAAAATAAATTAACATAAAAATGGGAACTCGTTTGCATATTTTGCCATGAGGAGTGATTTTAGGTTCTGTAAAGTTACTGACGAGGTTTCCAGCAACAACAGAGAAGCTGCTGGGAAAATATGTGAAAACTGAAAGTTTGATGAAAGCATTTTAAAAATTGTCTAGATGTTCCTATTTGATGTCGACCTGTTTTTTCCTTGCAAGACTGCATGAGTTTTCCCCTAATGCTACCATTGCAAGCTGTACTCAGTTTCTTCTATTGATAAGCATGTGGCATACTTTGGATTCATTTTCTTCACTGTGTGGTTGTTTGTCTTTAAAAGACAGTACATACTGTTATGTTCTTATCTACCAGCACTGACGCTTTTTTGAGAGAGGGAGTAAATTTTTCATTTTGTGTTGTGCCAAATAACATGAAAAGCATAGTGCTAATAGCTTGGATTCCTTTCTGTGGGAAGTAGCTCGTGCCAGGAGTGGAAGATTCTCAATAGCTAAACTGGAGTTAAAGTATATACTGTCTTTTTAAGGAAAGAAAAAACAAAAAGGGAAAGAAAAAAAAAAAAAAAAAGATAAAAGATTCTGTCCTTTCACCTGTTGTCTGCATGTTTTTTCCTGTTACTTCTCTCTTGCCCTACTGCTGCCTCATGCAATGCAGGAGATTCAGGATGGACACAATGGCTATCATTCTGAAGCAGAACCTGATCAGGTGGCAAGTTTTACTCATCTTTCATTCGTTAACTGTGTAGCAAGGTACTATATATTAGTACTTGTACAGTACATACAAATCTTAAATTTCTGATGCAAGAGGATCCGTAGAAAGCATTTAGTGTGTTAACTGGTTATGTGCTAGGTAGGGGTTTTGTGTGATGTCGTGTAGTCTAAAATGTAATACTGCTCATACTCCCCTGTCGGACAGAGCACATCCATCCTTCTTAAGTTTGTAAGTGTTGGCTGATTCTCTACACATCATCTTTTGTGATTGGGGGCTGAATATAAAATTCTCTTAGTTTCCAAGAAAATCTAAAGCCAGAGATCAATTTAAATATCTTTAGAAATTATTTATTAATGAGGGCTTGGAGTAGTTTGGAGGAAGACAGATCCTACTATTTGTATGTGGATCAGAGCTGTAATACAAGGGAAGAGTTGTTTGCTCTAACATAGCCCATTATATTTATTCTCACTTCAAGGTGTTAAAAAAAAAAAAAAAAGAAACCTTAATATCTCCTCATGTTGACCTGAAAGAGATCACTTCCTTTCACGGTTCCTAAAAGTCCCACAAACCCTTTTACTCTTAATTAAAATCTTTAGTACATTGTAAATCTTAGCTGCCAACAAGGGACCCAAATGATCAATCTTGTATGAGTCAGGAATGAAGCCATTTACCTACATGAAAATTTATGGAACTAGCCCTTATTTTAAAAATGCTAATTATTCTTCTGTATTTCATTATTATTTCATTCTTAATCTTACCTTCTGGATCCAAAATCCCTGTAACGGACCTCTTCCGTAACCTGTGGCAATTTCAGTAGGGTCTTGATTGAAATAGAACCTCCTGGGGTGCTGCTGACTTCTGCTATCAAAACCACAAAGTTGAAACATGAAATAAATAAAGCTTCTGCATTATAATTCTCCGATGAAAATACTCAAATGTTACATTAACAACATGAAGAATAGCAAAGAAAAATAGTAGTATGAGCTTTAAAATGTTCTCAAGTAGGTCAAATACCCCAAATAATACCTGCATTTAGCAAAAGACTAACAAAATTTTAATTACAAATTTGGCCTAATCTTGTTGCTAGTATTTTGTATGCTGTATGTAGCTAGCATGTGAAACTAATTGTTGCATAAATGCTCTGTTACTAGTATGTTACTAACATGTATGTCTGTGTAGTATTTATAATACCAAAGTTTGTGTTTGTTGGTTTTCTTTTACTATGAGACTGTTCTAATACAGTTGTGCCTTGTAAAAAAAGATGCACTTCTTGTGTTCAGTAATCTGGTAGTAAAAGCACTTTGCATCAAAATGTATCGATGTAGTACAGATGGAAAGTGAGATTTACTCACGGGTTTGGATTTCTGCCAGGCACTGCGGGATGGAAACAAAGTGGCACAGATGGAAGAGGCTCCACTTTTTCCTGGAGAATCAATCAAAGTGATTGGTAAGTGTATACTATTGAATACTACACTGAATACTATTAAATCACTAGTCTATTGATTTTAAACCCAATTATTATTTCCTTTGACTTTTGTTGTTTTAATTTAATACCACTTAAGCTTAATTGATTTGGTGTGGATTTCTATGCTTTGCTGTGTCCTTTAAATCCAAGGGTAGGAAGGAGAAATAAATTCCAGGGGATGATTTGCTCCATATAGATAAATTATTTTTTTTTAAGAGTTAGTTTCATATAGATGTGTGGGTTGTATTTCTGCTTGAGGATGCCAAGGATACTTCATAGGTGCAGAAGCTTCAAAGTTGTGATAGCAAAGAAGATGAAGTTATGGAAAACTTAGTTCCCAGTTCTTATTTCGCTTTGGCCTGTGACAGCAAGCTCTACATTAGTAGTACAGAAAATACTTGGCTAGAAAAGAAAATCAGCTCTTTTAAATGAAAGTGAAAATGAAGATACGGGCATACAACTGAATTACTTGGAGGTCAGTTGCTTACACAACAGTAATTGCCCATTTGGATGCTCTCTCTGAGGTGCTTTACATCTCAGGTCAGGGACCAGAGAATACCAGCAGGTGCTTTGTTACCTGCCTGCCCTTACTGCATGCTGTGCTAGCTGAACCCAGCCCCAGTTGCTCAGTAGCTGCTGAGCAGCAGTGGGACTGAGGAATTTGATTGTTTTTATTGTTGAGATGAAGACAGCTCTTTCGGTCCTGACAGCATCTGAAGAAGAGGCTTTCCTATAGAGGTCATGCATCAAAATCTTACGGAACTGCAAAAATCTTGCTATTTTTACATGGAAATAGGTTTTTATGGAACAAATGTCTATAATAGTAAAACAAAGCTTTAACTGGTCTGTTTTCCAGCTAAAGACGTTATGTATATCTGTCCATTTATGGGAGCAGTCAGTGGGACACTAACAGTGACGGACTTCAGAATGTATATCAAGAGTGTTGAAAGGGTAAGACTTCACTATCTGCATTTTGTTTCAAGTTGGAATGTTGATAAAATAGATGTCAGCAAGTGACCAATTTGGTGTAAGTTAAGTATGATGTTCCAGAGCAGTCTATTAAACAGAAATCATAGTTGAGTCTAATGAAACGTACGTGAATAATATTAGTTTGTGTTCCTCTGAATGTAAGAAAATTCATTTGTTTTATGTACAAATGTTTCAGGATCCACCTTTTGTTGTTGATGTTCCCCTTGGTGTCATAAGTAGAGTTGAAAAAGTTGGAGTACAGAGCCACGGAGTCAACTCGTGTGGTATAGAAATAGTCTGCAAGGTATGGCATAGTAGACATTTATTCATATTGAAGTACTTTCATTTCACTTTTCTGTGAGAGGAGTCTGTGTGTACACATGTTGGTTTTCTGCCTGATCAGTTCCCTGTATTTGAACCCATTTAGATAATACATTTCAATTCCTCTTATGATAGTTGCAGTCTTAAACACTTCTGCCTTTTGTCTCAAGAGTGAATTCAAAGAAAAAGGGGCTATTTTTATATCTAGCAGCTCTAATGATGATCCTGGTCATCTGATATGAACACTTGCAGAACTCTAGTCTAATGTAGGTTAGACGATGTCCGTGACAGTGCTACACATATGCGTTCCTTCAATCAAATTTCTTACAACTGCTGCTTTTATTTTAATTTACTGTAGTGTAAAACAGTGTCACTTCTTTTTGACAGGATATGAGAAATTTGCGGCTGGCCTATAAACAGGAAGAGCAGAACAGATTAGAGATTTTTGAAAACCTTGTAACACGCGCATTTCCTGTTTCTAATGGGCTGGTAAGTCTTTGAGATGTAGAGAAGACTGTCCCTGGCTCTCCTCCTTTTAGAAAGTGTGGGTGGGGAAATACAAGGGCTGTGTAACAAACTCTGAAATGTTGGTTCATACACTCTGTTACAGAGCAGGCAACCTACTCTGACCCTGTTTCCTTTTTGCATTAATTCCTAAAACATTATGCTATGGCCTGCTGTCAGCAAAGTCAGCTAAATTGTATGTAACCCTTGAGATCTAGATGTGCCTAATGTTGCTGATTAAAAATATCTATGTGTTGACTTGTTTTCTGCAGTAGATAATGCAGTCTACAAGGTCTGTCTGAAACAGCAAATAGGTACAATTAGGCTTATTATTGGTTAGCTGCAGAATGTTATTTAATTTGTTTGTATGGGTACGGAACTGGTTGGGAGGTAGGAGAGCAATTTCCTTACCCTGACTTTGCCGTTGATGTCTTGTGTGATCACAGACAAGTAACTTCAACACTCTCTGTTTCCTAACTTTTGTTAATTATATAGCGTGTGCTTGAAAGAGGAAACTGTCTTTCATTCTCTTTCTGGCGCAGTGTTGTCATGTCTTGACTGAAGGTTTTATTTCGGCTGTTGAAGAGTTTTAGAAGTGTTACATTTGAAATATTAGAAGATTCAGTGTTTTGAAGCTTCTTGTGATTACAGCCCATCAGACAGTAATTTGTCTTTGCTTTGCTGTCTTTAGCCTCTTTTTGCGTTCAGCTATAAAGAAAAGTTTGCTGTTAATGGCTGGAAAGTGTATGATCCTATGGCAGAATATAAGAGGCAGGTAAGTTATATAAGTTCTTGGTGTATTATTTTTAATTAATCTCCCCCAGAGCCTTAATTAAACAAGAAAAAAATATTAAAGCAAACTCCAAATTTTCATCTCTAGCCTTGTACAGAGACTGTCTAGATCTCATGTTTAGATGGTAATATGAAAGTGCCCTGTGTGGAGTGCCTGCCAGAGTTGATGGAGATAACAGGTGCTGACTACTTGAGTGCATTGTTCTGTCTTAATGTGCATTCCTAAATCCACATTTTCCAAGTGCTGCTTCTAAAAAATACAGGTTTTATAATGATTAGGCTTTGAATAAGCATCATTAAACAGAAGAGTAACTGTAGGTTTTCATTGTCAATCTGCAGTTTCCTAATTGCAAAAGTATTTTTACCTGTGTGTGCAGCCTATTCAATTGGTTGTTTTGCGCATCAGTTTTAAAGATAACAAATAGGAGGGATTTTCAGTGCTTTGATTTATAGTGCAGTATGAAGACCCGAAGTTTATAGCTTACTCAAAAGAAAAATGTGGGCACGCTTTAAGAAAAAAAAAAAAGTATGTAGCATATAAAAATTTCCATCACCCCAAACTCAGATTTATAAAGGTATAATCTGAAAAACGCAAAACCGTTTTGCTTTCATACAGGGCTTGCCCAATGAGAGTTGGAAAATATCCAAAATTAACAGCACCTATGAGCTCTGTGATACCTACCCTGCTATTCTCGTTGTGCCAACCAGCGTAAAGGATGACGACCTCTCAAAAGTGGCAGCATTTAGAGCAAAAGGCAGGGTTCCGGTGAGTGAAACTTTTACAAGGAGTTGTAATTACTCTACAAATCTGTAGCTTATAAGAAATGATCAGAGTTCTTTTAGGAGTTTGTTGGGGTTTTTTTTCCCCTAAGTAACAGTGGCTGGCTTCCTTCCTGAAAGGCAGGCAGCAAAGAAAGAAGAATTGGGCTTGATGGGTTTAGAACTGAAGAGAGCAGCTCAAATGGGAGTCTTAATTGATTGCTTATTGCGCCATGTAATACATTTTCATTTGGAGTTAACACTTGTAAACCACATGCTATCTGATGCTAATTCACATGTTAGCTTGTGTTCTAATTTACTGTGGAGTATGTTAGAGATGTAACAGGTTTCTTAAGAACAGACACGTTTTGCAGGTAGCATAAGAATTCCTTTAAATATTTTAGATGGTGGCAGTTTTCATGTTGTAGATCTGCTTAGCATGGTAGTGTAGAGGTCTGCAGACTTCCACAGGGAAGCAGTTTTTCTTCCTCCATTCTGTTTTTCTAGTTAGTAAGATGAAGTAGCAGGCTTAGTGTTTATTAGAAGTAAAAACTAAGATCTTTAGAATCACTTTGTATGTCAAGCTCAGATTTGTGATGAGCAGTGCTAGTGTGCTGTCAGTATGGATTTTGCATCAGCTTGTCCTTAAATTTACATTTGTTGATTTGCCAGGAAATGATGCCATGTAGGCAGCATGATGTCTAATTGCACTCTGGCCTGCTGCTTTGACAGTAGTATACTAAACTAAAATAATTTTCTTTTATTCCAGGTGTTATCCTGGATTCATCCTGAGAGTCAAGCAACAATAACACGGTGCAGTCAGCCGTTGGTGGGCCCAAATGATAAGCGTTGCAAAGAGGATGAAAAACATTTGCAGACAATAATGGATGCCAATGCTCAGTCACATAAACTTATCATCTTCGATGCCAGACAGAACAGTGTTGCAGATACAAACAAGGTAGGCTGGTATCATAAATAGCATTACTAGTCCTTTATTACAAAGCTGATGATTGAGTAAGAGCTGAGAGTGAGGAGAACTTGATGTTGAGAAGAGATAAAGAGGGGTGTCTGAAGACAGCACAGGAAGGAAGGCAAGTTGCTGGTAGCGTTTTGGAGAGGCCAGCAGGAACTGAAGGCATCATGAAGACATAGCTGAGAAATGATGCAGTAAAGCTCACAGAACACCAAAGGTTTGAGTAGCTAAAAGGGGAAGGTGTATGGGTGTTTTATCAAATGTAGACTATTACAACTAGAACTAATTCCATCCAACAAAAATACCCTAGTGCTTCTTAGAAAAACAAAAGCCAAAAATGTGGTTTTAGTAGTGCTAAAATAATCCTTTCTCTCAGAAAATCCTGAAACCTGACCAAAATAACTCTCTCAGCCTCATACTGAAGTCCTGTACATGTTCTTTTCTTTGTCTGGTTTTGCTTTTTGAATGACAGGCAAAAGGTGGAGGATATGAAAGTGAAAGTGCCTACCCAAATGCAGAGCTGGTCTTTCTGGAAATTCATAATATCCACGTAATGAGAGAATCCCTGCGTAAGCTTAAAGAAATAGTTTATCCTACTATTGATGAGACTCGGTGGTTATCTAATGTGGACTCCACACATTGGCTGGAATATATAAGGGTAATATGTGAAATATCAATTGTTCTTTTAAGCCATGTTTTCCACTTGCATTTCTGAAAATATTACTATAATAATGTCTACACTTAAGCGTGTTGCTTTGATCAGGATACTTTTGTAAAAGAGATCAGTTTTTAAATTATGCTTTTAAAATTTTTTAATGCTAGAATGTAGCATTTTAAGCATTCCATAATAATATTGTTTTTCCAGTTTTATGTATTGGTAGGGAATGAGTTAATTCCTGATAGCACAGTATCGTATTTACTGTTGAACAATGTTTTATTTTCTGGAGAGGGAATGTTTGTGAGCAGTCCAGGGTTATCCCTGCTTTTTGGAAGAATGCCCTGGGAACTTCAGATTATATTTGAACAACTGCCAAAAGAACTTGACTGTAATTTCCACAGTCTTTCTCATCCTTCCCTCCTTCAATGCAATGTTAGTGTTCATGCGTTGGGCACCTACATTTTCATGGGTTTTATAGTCAGTGCTCCACTGGGTTATAATCTGCTCTAGTATTTAACATAATATTAAAATAAATCACTCCCATACTCAGTTTTACAGTCTGTTTCACTAACCTCTGAAATGCTTTTAAAATAGATTATTTCATTACCACATTCACTCCCCTGTTTATGATGACTATGAATGGAGTGGAATTTGTTTTATTAGCAACTGGCTCAAATGTCACTCATGCAAAACGTGTTTGGGATTGTTCATTAGTTGTACTTTTCTGTTAACTAGTGCTTGATAACAGCTGCAGGAGAACCAGTAGAGGGAGCAAATGCTTAAAATTAAGAATTAAACAAATGTAATGATCTTTTGGGACCAGTTAAAATTTCTTGTTCTCTTGAAATTGAACTATTTCAAACAGCCTTGGGAATCTGAGTATCTGGAAGCTTTTACTCATCTGCCTGGCCTTAAGTGCAATAGTCTGCTTTTAGAAGTGAATTTGTTTGGGCCAGTGGTCACCTTTCATTGACTTCAGCTTCAGTAGGGTTCCTGGGCTCAGATACGGTGTCAGAAGTGGGCCATGATACCACTGTTGCACAGGTGACGATAGGATAGTAATTTGAAATTTCATTTAAATTAAAGAGTTGATACACGTGTCATGTTCTTCGTGAATCTGTCCCTTACGTGCTACTTCGTGTTACAGTATGGACATCACAGACTGCAGCCTGCTTTCTTAAAAGCTGCTGTCACTGTGTTAGCAGTGTTGGCAGTGTCTCCCAGTGCTTTTACCCAGGAATTGCTTCTTTTTCTCGATTTGATTCAGCTTGTAATAGCAATTAACAAATCCACAGCTTTATTCTAACGTGTCTTCTGTTTTCCGGGCTCAGACCAGTGTGATTGTGTCCCAGTTTAATGCAATACATTGCTGGAAATTCACCTTCCTGGCACTGGGTGCCCCACAGCACCTAGAAGGTGGCCTAGGAGAGTCTGCAGAAGCACTGGTAACATTCTGTGTGTGTGAAGATGGTAGTAACCACAGGAGAAGAGTCGGTGCTTTTTGCACACCCAGGATGTTTCCTTATGCCCTCCAGGGTGTTTTCTGTCTTTCAGGACAGAACTTGTGCTATTAATTACTTTTAAACCAATTCTCAATTTTCTAAACCAATCCCAAGTTATTCATTAGGAGCCCTGGATGAAATGCTGTGATGGCTGCTACGTTCTGAAATTTCAGCTGTACTCCTTCAGAGCCACCCATGTTCTCTTTAGGACAATTTAGAGCAAGCTATTGCATACTTGTACGTTGTATAGATTAGTTTCATGCTTTTATTGAAGACCAAACCATTTTAATATTTGTCCTTTTTTAGTGCAGTAGGGCTTTGTAAGTGAAGTAATTGGCAATTAACTTGTTCAGACCACAAACTATTCTCTCGTAGAAGCTTTTGTGTTATTTCCTGATACTTCCATCCTGGCATCCTTCAGTTTTATCACAAACATTACGATCAATGGAAGATACAATCAATGAAAATTGTCTCTAAAGCATGGTTCTTGAAATAGCTTTGAAGATTGGTCTTTTGCACAGTTTCTCCCGTGCATGCTGGCTTTCCTACTTCCCAGAAGATGTTTTCACGTGCCTGGGAAGGGAAAAGTGCAAGTATTTTGCAAGATTCCATTTTCCGACGTTGGAATGCAGGACAGGAATTTTTGGTCCTATTCTAGTGGCTGTTTTTTTCACATATTTTTCAGAGCTATGATAGGTCATGATACAAATCTTCACAGGAGAGAGATTGAGGAGCAAAAGAGAACAAGAGAGGTGTTGTTATTTTGTGGGGGAGAAGACTAACAAGTTCACACAGGTGATCTCAGTCCCGTGCCACCTCTATCCTTTGCTCTCCAGCACAATTCTGAATCCACTCTATTAATGTCTGCTTATGGTTGAATATAATGTATACTTCATGCACCAACAGATGGACACAGGCTCCAACCCAGGGGTTTCTGGGTCTGCTTGCTCTGTTTTGATTTAGATTAGCTGGATAATTTGGCCGTTTCTCTAAACGTAGTAGTTGAGAACTGAAAGCTGAGGAAAAAAAGAGTGTTTGATTACTGTGAAAATGAATTTTGAAAGCATTGAACCTTTAGACCATAGAATAGGTTACAATATTTGTGTCTTTTCATAATGATACAGAATTTCATGTTTAGTTTAGAGAAGGACTTCCTAGGTTCTTTTCTGTGCGCTGCTCATAATGAGAAATGGTAAGAGCTCTTTCCTGGCCATCAGAGTGCACACAGGTTTTGTACCTCTAGGAGTATACATAACAACATTTGGAAATCTCTAATTTAGAGCAATGTCGTCCAGATGGTTTTGTAATTAAGAAGAAAATTTAAAATATATTAAGAGTATAAAATCATAGTGCTTTTTTTTTTTTTTTTTTTTTAGGTTGAGTTTTGGTTAGTATTTAATATGCTTGTTTGTTTCTTTTTGTTTATTTAAGATGCTTCTTGCTGGAGCAGTAAGAATTGCAGATAAAATTGAATCTGGTAAAACCTCTGTAGTGGTTCACTGCAGCGATGGCTGGGATCGAACTGCACAGCTGACTGCCCTGGCCATGCTTATGCTGGACAGCTATTACAGAACGATCAAGGGCTTTGAAGTTCTGATAGAGAAAGAATGGATAAGTTTTGGACACCGGTTTGCAATGGTAAGTTGAAAGATTTAGCGTGCAGTTTGTCAGCTTCGGGGCTTTGATTTTGAATAGCATGTCTTCTCACAGTACTCTGCTACATTTTTAGTCATTATCTCTGGTGTTCTTTAATGGTGTGAGTGTGTCAGAGGGTTGTGTCCTTTTCATTTTAACTTTGTGTTAAAAATCTTTGTGTGAGGTGTAATGTAAAGTAAATAGGAATTAAGTGGCTTGAACATAACAGTTAAAAAAAACCCACATGGCTTTTTTATGAGGAAGAGGGATTGTAGCACGTTGCTTCATCTTTTAACAATCTTGTGAGCAGAGAAACAAGGAAAACGATTAAGTTGTCTAGAAGGTGAAATTGCTGGAACCATTACTCTGATTTAAGGTTGAAGTGTTTATATAACACATGAGCTAGTGGGGAATTAGGATGTAAATTATTATGACATTTTTTAGGCTCTGACTCTAAGATGGTTTAGGAGAAATGACATGTAGTTACGGCAGGTAGATACAGAGTGATCGTTGTTTCAGTACAGTCTTAGTAAATACCAGTTTGACCCACTGGTAGAAATAAATGGCTGTGCAGTGAAAGATGGGGAAACAACTGGCACAACTTTGTTGACCGAGCATCTTTTCAGCTCTGCTTGATAGCAAAGGCATGTCCATGAGTGAATACTTGGATGCATTTTTAGTAGTTAAAGAATACAGGTTATCATTACAGAAGATGTGCTTGTCTTGTTCACCACTGGAACATATTTAAAACTCATTCAGCTTTGAAGTGTTGGTATGGTACTGTAAATACACTAGACTGAAGTGGAAAGTGTGTCTTGGCTTTCAGCGAGTAGGACACGGAGATGACGATCACGCCGACGCAGACAGATCTCCCATTTTCCTTCAGTTCATCGACTGTGTTTGGCAAATGACAAAGCAGGTAAGATGCTTAAGAGTATATTTCTGTGAGGTCTTAGTCTTTGTCTTGAAAGCATAATTAAGGTAGAACGACACATTCCTTTGCAGAGCAGTAGCATGTTTTCCTGAAGTTGGTCACACTATGGCTGCACTGTGCACACGCAGAGAAACTTTGCTCAAAGGCAAGTACAGTGAGCTAGAGTAGAAGTATTGACTCAAAACCAAAATACTACCTTTCCATTTAAATTAGGCTTTCGAAGGATTATCAGATTACATAAATGAGGGTTATTGATAAATGCTAATGATTTGCATTGCATGTTCTCTGGTGGAGTAAATGTTCGTATGGATTTATATTTTTCTTAAGAAACAGCAAAAGTCCAGGCTGATTGTGAACTGAAGGGAGGAGAGGTTTCTTCTCTGTATGTCTCGTATGTGAAATGTGAGTTGATGTTGTTATCATTATGCATACGGGGTAGCATTTCTAACATAAAATCCTATACTCAGATAGGTTTTCTTACTTCCAACACTGCTTCTACATCTGAATCAGGGGAAATCTTTGAAACTAGTGCTATTTAAGATACAAAAATACTAAAATTCTCAATTTTTTTTCTGAATATGTTATAGAGTGGCTTTAGCCTTGCTTTTCCTCATTTATACCTCCATGAGCATAAACTGTTTTCTGAGTTTTTATGTTGCTGTTCTTTAATGGTGTTACTGAAATTGGTTATCCACATATAC
>WUAM01000056.1:1291198-1301803 GCA_024336885.1 Actenoides hombroni
CCCAGCCTTGGAGCCTAACATAGGTCTGAGCATTTCTGGTAAAAGCTATTATGCTGAAGTCTGTATAGTATGTGGTTTGTTTTGAAGAGAGGAGGGCAACAGCCTGGTTCCATATGTTGCTAGCACTCCCAGATCTTTTACCTTAGTCTTCTTGTTCTGAACATGGTTCTTAAAAACTTAGATCATAGTTTCCAAAACTTGTATCCAAAACATCCATCTTTAGTGCTTTATGAAAGTTCCCTTCTGTAATACTGGGCCCTTGTCCAGAGTCTCTTGAAGACTTCCTCTTTCCATGTATCTGTATTTCAGCATTGATGTGCTGTTTAGTATGGCTGGAGAAAATAAATGAGAAATTCTGCCCCTCTCTCAGAGGAAAGCTAATAACAATAGCAAAAAGAAGCCGTTCTAAACACCTGGTAGGAACAAAAGTCCTCTGGGGAGATTCTTAATTGAGAGCAGCCTCTTCTGTTTTTGTGATCTCCCTTGCTGCCTGCTATTTCTTCCTATAAACAGTTTAGTTCCCTCTAGTTTAAAAAAAACAACAAAACAAAACCAACGAGGGGCGAAGGGGAATCTGTGAAACATTTTGCCAATACCACATCTGTTCAAAACCTGGATCCACAAACTGTTCTGAAATTCATGAACAGCAGTGGCATTGAAAAATCATTAATGTTACAGCAGAGAAAAAAAAAAAGAATATCATTCCTAGAGAGTTCTTTCTTGCCTGCTTATTTTTATTTTTTTAGTTGACTTCAACACCTAGAGAATAGATGTGAAGGTTGTGATTACCTTGATATGGACCTCTGAAAGCTAGGATTCTGTTTTCTTCTTACATAGATCACTTGCTTGTAAAACAGTGCTGGTATTGTGCTTTAGAATCCATGGTAAACATATGTGAAATGTTCCAAAGCTCAAATAAGTGCTAATGATCACGGGAGGGTGAAGAGGCTTGGGTTTGGGCATGGACTCAAAGCAAGCACATTTTCTTTTTTGGGTTCTGAGACTTACATTCTTAAAACAGTCAACAGTACAGGGAGAGAATCTCTAACTTCCCGCTAAGATAAAAATGTAAAGATGGCTTCAGACAATGAAACTTAATCCTTGACAGCCTTATATTTTCCCTTGTTTTTTATTATCTTCATGAAGCACAAATATAGTAATAGAGAACTTGACAGAAGTACATTGATACCAGATTTTAATCAAAAACATACGGGGACGTGATTTCCCTCCTCTGTTAGTAAATTCTGGGGATTGTGAATAGCAAATGTCAAATTGGAAAAGCCACATGTGATCTGATGAAATACTGATGCCCTGTTAAAAATGAAACAAAAGTGTAAAGTTTGCATGTAGCATTGCAGCTCAAGTCTTAGCTTTCTGCCTTTCCCGGGCAGTAGCCACATAGGAGGAAGGTTCATTTCTAGGTGGTGAACAGTCACATCCTGTTTGTTACCAGATATCATCTGTTGCCAGAGATGCGTATTTCACTAGTTTCAATAGTGCACTCTGCTATGTTACCTAGTGTTCAGTAAACCTGATTCAGCCCAATTCCACAATCACAAGAACTATCCCACAAAGCGTTTCAACTTTGTTACTGTAGCACAGAACGAGTTCATTGATTAGAAAGCAACTTGTGTGTCTCTCAATCAGATGCCACTTGGCATCATTAAAGAATTCTTCTTTTCAATACCTCCTTTACAAAACCCCCCAACAGCTCCAGCAGCATCAAGTAGATTTTAATGACCCATGTGTTCTCTCACAATTAGTGGATTTGACAAGAAGTAAGTTTTCATTTGGGGAATTTTTCCACCTGAATCTTCAAACAGACGCTAATGGGCTTGGAACTACAGAGGAAAGCATTTTTAGGTCAGTGATTTTTCAGCAGCAGTAATAGAAGCTTTACAGTCTTGATACATCAGTTCCAACAGTACAACTCTTGTATCCAAAGACAGGGTTTCAATAAAGTGCTATCACTTATTAATAAATTAGTTGGAGTGCAACCACTGATGTATGGAATTTTGAATATGCTTCAGTGGGTTGGAATAGCGGCCGTGTCGGCATCTATCTGATTAGTATGGACCCGTCACAACACAGAACCCTGATGTGACAAGGCTCATTAAGTGCTTTCAGTTAAAGAGTCCCTTCAGGAGAGGCTTTGTCTTCAAAGTTACTTCCAAATATCATTTTGATCCTTTGCGAATTATTTTTGCTGTCTGTATCTGAATGCTGCTTCGGGCTGGATGAAGGAGGTGGAGGTTTGAGACCCACGGTGTTTTCTCCTGCCTTGGTTTGGCACACCTGCTTCTCAAGTTCTCTTCATACTTTTTAAAAATCATAGCTGTGTTGTTAACATCGTGGTATAGTAATTGAGTTTTGGCATGATTTCTTAGAGAAGGAAGTGCTGGAAGTGATAACTTTTGAACACGACTGAAAAAGAGAATTTGATAATCTTAAATTCCTCTGTATTTTTTATGCAAACAGATGTCTAGGGGATTGAAAACAAAGCAGTGGTTTGAGAGAGAAGCCCCGGTGTGAGTGTGCTGCGCTGTTGAGCAGTGTGTAATCCGTAGCACAGTCACGAGAAGGAAGGCTCCCATTCACTTTTTTGAGCCATGACATTGATAATTTCCTTACTCCACTTTTTCAGTTGAAAGTTATTATATCTAAGCTCGAAAAGTGTTGGAAAGATAATGTTTTTGCAATGTCTGACTTAAATGAATCTTATTTTAAAAGAACATTGCTTAAAACTTAGGTCTTTCTGAGTTTAATGCAAGCACACCCATTGTGTGTTATTCAACTCTTTGCTTTCAACATGAATAAACATTTGCCCTTCATAAATCACAGATGACATGGAAGAGGAGTTTCTGGATCAGCTAGTTCATCCACAGCCCCAATTGCTGCATTATTCCTCCTATCTTCCTATATTCCTCATATCTTTTTTTTTTTTTTTTTAAATTTTATTTAAAGTAGCTCTTGTGTTACTCATGCCAAGGTGTTTGGTGTTCTTCAGTGGCACATAACAGAAACCAATCCGCTGCTTTCTTCAGAGCTCAAATACTGACTTGAGATTTCTCCATATAGCAGGAAATTCTTCCTTGTGAATCTGTAACTTTGCATTTTAGACTTCTGTAAAGATTTACTCCTTTAGTGGGAATGAAAAAAAATTGTTTCGATTGTTCTGAAGATTAGTCTCTTACAACAGTCTCTTTCATGTTAATGAGAGAAAGGCTACTTCCTGATTTTTCCTTTAGTCTTCTGATTTTTTATTTTCTCCTTAAATGTTTATCATTCTGTATCAGTGTTTGAAACCCTTGTCATACTAAACACAAAGTTATTTTGACACATCAAGCAGTTGCCCTATGTAGTCCTATCATAAAATTTGATTGAGGAAGGAACTTTTCCATCTGAATAGGTAGCAGCCCATAGAGTTTGCATTAATTTATTCCTTTATGATTTTTAGAGCACTACAGATTAAGATACATCTTGAACATTTTGAGCGTTTTCAAACTTTTAACTTTTTTTTTTCCTTGAATGTATCAGGTACCCTCTGCTTGTGAATAAAATACCTAGTGGTGCTCAGTGGAGTAGCAGTTCATTCATTTCACGTGTATGGGATTTACTTCCCAATATAAAAGAAGAGGGATTAAAGGCTTATTGTACATAGGTGATGGTAAACTCAAGGGGTGACATGGAGAAAAATAACTTACTTGGGCAGAAAGTGGAAGAAACACATTAAATATATGTTAAACACATTGTAGGTGCAGTAGTCTTTGTTATCCAATTCATTGCATGTTAGAATAGGAAATAAAACTCTTAAATGTCATCATCTTTTTTTTTTCTTTCCAAAATGATTTCTTATCCTGTAGAACAGAATACTGTTAGAGCTCCTTCAAATGGATTGCTCTGTGTCACCAGTTTCACATTAGCTAATGTTTCTGTGTTTGTATTCTAGTATAGTTGCGTAATGTATGCAAGGTTTGTCTCTGAGGAGTGTTTATAAAGAAGTATGTAAGTGAAATGTATTACTGCAGTGGGGAGTTTCTAAAATTGCCAAGTTTTCCAGAAAATAATCACTAAATAATAAAATTACTACCTGAATCTTTTTGTTGTTTCTTATGTCTGAGTTTCTTCCTTTTTATACTGCTTGAAATAAAGTAATTTTACTGTGGGTTTTTTTTATTTTTTTTTATTTCAGTTTCCTGCAGCCTTTGAATTCAATGAGTTATTTTTGATCACCATTCTGGATCACCTTTACAGTTGTCTCTTTGGGACTTTCTTATGTAACTGTGAAAAAGAGAGATTAAAAGAGGTAAATAACTAGTGTAATACACGTTCTTAATTTGTTGGTTTTATATAGAAATGCTTAGAATACAAGATGCAAGAACACCTGAGCTGTTGGATACATTTGTCACGTAGTCTTCAAAGTTGATGTGGACATGAAGTTTCATTATGTGAGAAATATATACTGAGTGCCCTGCTATTAAATGAGGTGACACTCTTCAGTTATTATCTGCTATGGGGTTTCAGGGTTTTTTTTTTCACATATTTCTAGCTAACATATGCGATTAAAAATAATCATTATCAAATTATATTAGTGTTTTTTTCACTATTTCCAGAGGATCTCCTATGGATGACGTTGCAGGTGACTGAAGTGACATAATTAGATGGAACTTATGGTTGAAGCCTACGGAAATTTAAAATATCTAAATGAATGAAATTAGGACGCCACAAAATACTTTGAGTTTTGAAAACAAAAATTTACAGTTTGTTAATATTCCAACTACACTTGTGCTTACTTTTGGCTTTGTTGGTTTTAATACTTACATCTCTTTTAAAGCAAGTAACAATTCCTTGCCATATTTAGCTTTGCTATTTTTTTGGTTTGTCTGTACTGCTCCTGTAGGGAAAAGTTGCATGCAAATACCACAAGATGGAGCTGAATAACATGTTGTCAGCAAATGCAGGGTTTCCAAACAGCTTTCTTTCATAAATGAATAGTCAGACTCAATTCCTAATAAAGAAATGCAATTTAAGACACAGCGGTAGTAGAAACCCATGCTTTACAACACTGAAGGAGTGTAAAATTGCAAGATGAATCTGATGTAAGTTCAGATTTCCAATCTTTGACCTAACCATGATTATGCTGATTATATTTAGAATAATACAACTTTCAGAAGTGCAAATAAAGATAAAGTAGGCTTCTTAAAGCATAATATCAAGTTATAGGAGCAGACAGTGTGAGTGGCAGAGTTGAATAATTATTTTTCACAGATGCTGTTTTGGATCTTCCAAGCTGTATATCTTTTCACTGATTTTCTTGTCAAAGCTAATTTTTTTTTTTTTCCAGTTGGTCAGTGTGTAACCATATATTTAAGTAGCTGTAAACATTGCTGTAAATTATGAGCAGTACAGCTTTTGTTTGCTCATGTTGACCTTAGTGTCTCTGAAAATAATATGCCTGAATCTTCTTTCTCAGCCTTGAAACAGATAAGTGTTCAAATGTTTTGCTGAAGTTTTAAGACTGTTTAATGATTAGCTACTGGAAGTGTTCTCAGAGTGCATGCAGCATTCTAGTAGAGAAGATAAATTTCACAGACAAAATTATGGATATATAGATATCAACCTCATATCTTAAGGTTTTGCAGTCCATATCATTTTTTTCTTTTTTCAATCAGGAGGTAAGCACAAAGACTATATCACTCTGGTCCTATATCAACAGCCAGTTAGACGAGTTCACAAACCCTTTCTACGTAAACTATGAAAACCACGTCCTGTATCCTGTTGCCAGTCTGAACCATTTGGAGCTATGGGTGAACTACTACGTCAGGTGGAACCCAAGGATGAGGCCTCAGGTATGAGCTTTCACATGACTTTGATGTTTTAGTGAAGAGCACAGAGATGAAAAAGTAGTAATACTTTTCATAATGTCAAATGCGGCATTTAATTTCAAAAGTGCTCATCTGTTGCATCTATTTCAGCTGACAGGGAAAAAAAAATATTTTCTAGAAGATGTGGGATGAGTTTGAACTTGGTAAAATGATGTTTTCATTGAAGTCACCAGTAGAATAGGGAGTTATAGTATCACTTTATTGGCTAGTGAAAGGTAACAGATTAACAGTCTTTGTTGTCAGAAGATTACTTTCATAACACTTCTCTAATTCTCTGTAACCCTTTCTAATACTTTTATTGCCTTAACCCTCTTGGGAAGGCTAGTGTACCTTTGTTTTGAATCATATTTTGCCCTTTACCAGCAGTAGTGTAAAATACAGCAGCAGTTTCTGAAAGAACTGGACTACGTACTGACTCACTTTGTAGGCTCTCTAAACTTAGCATCACATAGATGCTTGTTTTCAATTGACCTTTACAGTTTCAAGCTGACATGCTAAAGATTAAACACTCCCTATACATGCTCCTTGATTCATCTAGTATTTGTTCTTATAAGTAATGTCTGCTATTCAGATAAATCTCTAAATCTCATCAGACAAATACTCCTTATGCTCTTATGCTTAGAAGTCTGAAGAAAGAACATTCAGTTTGTGTCACAACTGTAATATATCTGAGGGTGCTACACCATCTCTTTATTAAGATAACATTCCAAGGTACCCCCAAGCATATTATGATAAATTACCTGTATTAAGTGACTGCTTGAAAGCTGCTTTCATCTTCTAGCAGTTAGAATGAGACGTGAGTTTCAAATTTATTAGACACCCACCAGTCAGAGGCTGTTGTAGAAGATGGTGTTCCAAGGTAAGTTACAAGGACAGTACACTGATAGAAGTCCAGGCATCTGAGAAATACCTTTTAAGGTCCTAGAAAAGTCTGGATTGCTTTCTCACTGAGGTGTTTCCTCTGAGCTGCTTTGTTTTATAGAATCATAGGATTGTTAAGGTTGGAAAAGACCTCCAAGATCATCAAGTCCAACCTTCTACCTAACACTTCCATGACCGCTAGACCATTTTCTGAAATGCCTTATCTACATGGGTTTTTTTAAGACCTCCAGGGATAGTGACTCCAACACTTCCATGGGCAGCCTGTTCCAGTGCTTAACTATGCTTTCAGTAAAGAAATTCTTCCTAATGTCTAATCTGAACTTCCCCTGGCGCAACTTGTGGCCATTTCCTCTTGTCCCATCGTTAGTTACTTTGGAGAAGAGGCCAACAATGGCCTCACTACAGCCTCCTTTCAGGTGGCTGTAAAGGGCAGTAAGGTCTTCTCTCAGCCTTCTCTTCTTCAGGCTACACAACCCCAGCTCCCTCAGCCTCTCCTCAAAAGACTTGTTCTCCAGTCCCCTCGCCAGCTTTGTTCCCCTTCTCTGTACCCGCTCCAGCACCTCAGTGTCTTCTTTGTACTGTTTCCCTCAGTTCTATTTTGGTTGATGTAGTCCTGTTAGGTGTTAAAACTTGAAAGATGATGCATTTTATTCTTTACGGTTTTAAATTGTCAACTGCTTTTTAGCAAAATACCATCTTTCCTTAAGCCTATTTGCTGGAAAACATTTGCATGGTTTATGCACATTTGAGCCTAATCGACCTGCAGCAGTGTCAGTTTATTACTTGTGTTTAATTGCAATCTATAGGCTCTGAAAGCCAGCGGGCTTTGTAAACACATATTAAAGCTATCCCTGCCCGAAAGAGATGTCACAACGAGAAAATACCACAACTATCACATACTTCATGGCAAGCTCTGCTCACTGCCTCTCGGTTGGAGAGCGCTCTGCCCACTTCTGCTGGAGAGCACTCTGCAGGCACTCCAGCGTCTGTGAATCATTGCTCGTGGCTGGTCTCTGAGAACAGGTCCTTCACATCAGCAGGCTGAAGGTAACAAAATTTGATGATCCTGGTAACTGCCTCAGCATCACTACCACCTTCTGTTCTTGAAGAACGAATGCAACGGTTTCAGCTTTTTAGTTCTACCACATTAGCTTTGTCTCGCAAAGATACGTTGTGCCTTTCCTCTCGTCTCTGGCCTGAATTTAGGTGATCTTTGTGGCAAATATTTGGAAGCAGTTCACATCTGCTTGAATAAATTCGCTGCAGAAATTACTTTTTTTTTTTTCTTGTTGCATAATTGCATTCTCCAGTCTAATTAGGAAAGCACAAACCCATGCAAATAAGTAAATAAATGGTCTTTGTAATCACAATATACTGTTTGCTTTCTTCTGTATCTGCATTGTCTAGTTTCACAGCCTGTTAGCTGATTCAATAACATTCAGACCCATTCCAGTGACAGAAGAAGAGACAATGACCATTGTGACACCCAGCAGGTCTTCACTTTCCTTCAGTGAAAAAATGTCTTAATCAGTGGATTTATTAAAAGAATGGGCATCTTTGCCTACTGAGAAGAGGTGTTTTTGTTGAATACCTTTTCATGTGGTGCTTTTGGTTTTAAACTGGAATGAGAGAAAATGAAATAATGAATGTGAATGAAGAGCTCTCTGATGAACAGCAGTTCAAGGCAACCTCACGTGCTGTTTTAGCAGCTGCAAAAATATTTCCAGGAAACTATAAAATGGGTTTTTTTTGTTTTTTAGGAGGTCACCAAAAAGGAGAAATGCCTAATAGGTGAATTTAAGGGAAGATTAATATCCCTTTAATATAATAAGAATGGATGTTTGATAGGTATCAACCAACTTTATATTATGGGAGGGGAAATTTGCAAGAGCAGAAGGGCAGGACAGAGGCAATATTTTAGGTTTTCTAACCTCAGCTTGATTAGTGAGGGAAGCTTGAATTTTTAAATGGATTGAGAGAAGTTAATCATCGCACTTCATTGAGATTTTTATTGGAAATGAGCATACATCACCTTTAATTTTTTAATTTGAAAATTCCTGAATGCTGACTGGATATGACCATTTATTTTTGCGTTGTTGTACTTTGTCTTTGGATATCTGTGTCTTATCAGACCTGTAACAGTACAGGGAGGTCGGAGCATATTCTTCATTGCACTGGGACATACAGAATTTAGTGTTATTTTTATGTTCTGTGAAGAAAAGATTGCTCATAATGATATATCTTCAGTCCTAAGTTTTGTGGAAAGCTGAATTGGCGATTTTGATGGTGTTTATTTGCACCAAGAGCCCCATTTTAGGATTACATCTGAACTGCAATAGATCCTGTGCAATTAGGTGACACACAGCCTCCTTCTGTAGGCTTCAAAGCTTAAGTGTCCGGGAGTGGACACCATGGAAAATTCTAGGTTAAATGTGGACATCTCTTATAGATTCCCTTTTTTGCTAAACTGTGCTTCAACAAGGTCATTCTAATTCTTAAGTGAAATAAACTGTTCCTTGGTTTCAGTTTGGAGGTGTTACATCATTATTGACTTCTTGTCCCGGGAAAATTACATAGATTTTAGTCCTATCTTATTTGAGTTTATTGACTGAGAAGTTTTTGGGTTTTTTTAAAATTTGCCCTTTCCTTGGGTTTGAGAAATGAGCATTTGTGTGTGACATGTGGAATATAAGCTCTTTCTTTCTTTCATATGGAGGTGTGTGCTCTAGGGTACCTGCTGCTGGATTTAGAGATGACCCTGCTAGTCTGGAATAGATAGTATGATGCTTTTGAGTTTTTTTCACTTGATATACATTTCTCTTTCCTTTTCTATGTAGTCATCCAGACCTCTTTTTTACACTAGTCTGAGAAGTTCTGGCTGCCATATGTTAGTTAGTTATTTGCTTGTGCAACTCTGGAAGGTGGGGAGAACGCAACAAATGATGTTCCCGAGTATGACTTCTGCACAGCAGTGTTTTTGACTGAATATATTCTTACCATTTGTATATGCAGAGCACAAGTAAAAGTTCTGGTCCTTTCAATTCAAGCTGTGTCTTGCTATGCGAGAGACAGGGAAAAGAAAGTATTTTAATCACAAAGTTTACATAGTCCACTACAACACGTTTAGTTGCTTTTATACCTTCTGGGAAATGACATTTTAACCCTTGGAGTACAGGTCTTATACTGTTATAATTATGATGGGTTTTTTTTTTAATAGAATTCTATGCCTGCTTATTTTTCTTCAAACTCTGTTCTGAAATTTAGCTACTGTGCTAAAGATAATATAGGTCTTCCTGTAAGTTTTTCAGATTCATTCTTTTCTTTGTGTGTGGACTTTCATGCAGAGTATGAGGCTAGCACCATCTATAACCTAGACATTCAATTCAGCTACTGAAATGGCATCATCTGCTACAGGCAGCCTACAAGGCTTCTGTGAAAAGCCAGGGAAAGCTGGTTCATAAGTTAACATCTGGCTTAAAAAATAGAAAGGAAAAGGTAGGAATAAATCACTATTTGTACAATATATACAGAAATGATTGGAAAGCATGTAAATAGGTTACAGTGCAGCTTTTTTTATGCTGTGTATGGAGTTGCAGAAGGATTTGATGTGTTGAACAGTGGAGTGATTAGGTGTCAGCTGAACTTCAGTGTCACAGAATCATAGAATAGTTTCATCTGGAAGAAACCTTCCATCAAGTCCAACCTTACTCCTAGCCCTATCAAAAAAAACCACTAAACCATGTCCCTAAGCACAACATCTCACTGCCTCTTAAACCCCTCCAGGGATGGTGACTCCACCACCTCCCTGGGCAGCCCATTCCAATGCCTGACAACCCTT
>WUAM01000056.1:1302074-1333627 GCA_024336885.1 Actenoides hombroni
CCAGCACCTCAATGTCCTTCTTGTAGAGAGGGGCCCAAAACTGGACACAGTATTCGAGGTGCGGCCTCACCAAAGCCAAGTACAGTCAATAAACACAAAATACTATTTTGTCAATAAACACAAAATCTATCATATGTAAAAGAACAAGGAAAAATTGGAAAAATTGTTGAAAGTAAACAGGAAAACATAATAACTGAGATGCTTTATCCTGCACATTACAGAATATGACTTACTGTCTGGCACGTGGGGTGTTCATATTTTTTGTACCTGCCTTCAGTCCTGTTGACAGGCATTTTCCTCTCTGAGCATGCTGACACTGGTTATAGTATTTTCAAAGTTGATACATTTGATTTAACACTATTTTGTGGCAGGACAAAGCCATCATACAGCTCTGGAAATGCTTGGCATTGCTGGTCCGTGATCCATGGTCTTGAGTCCATCTTTTTGCAGGAAAGAATGAGGCAGGAGAAGATGGCAGGAGAAGGAATCCCCTGGTGGGTTAGGTAGCTGCATGTTGTCCTAAGGAAATGCCATCCCTGCATTTACCACAAAGTTTCTTGTGAGAGAAAGCAAGTTTCTTGCAGTACCTGATAATTTCTCTCTGAGTGTCTTAAGTCAAGATTTCCAGAGTCTGATTTACTGCAGGTAACTTACATCTGCAGATAAAACTCTCAGCATTCAATTGATACAGAATAAAATATAGACTTAACTGCTTCTCCTGTGTCCTGAAAGAATGTGTAGTTATTTAAGAAAAAAAAAAATAAAAAATTGATACCCTGTAATAAGCACAGTGCCAGAAAATGCACATACACTGAGAAACTGTATTGTATAAATAAACTTCATTTTAGGGAGTTTCTAACATGTTTTGAAGAGCAAGCACTCAAAGCATTGCTCTAATCAGATGTCCAGATGTCCAAATCTAAATGGGTTTTAACAAGCAATGGCAGCAACTTGTAGCGTGTAGAATTTCCTGAGACTGGAAATCTGTGCAGCTGTTTGCATAGATCTCTGTTCCAGTTCCTACATGGTAAGGTTCATGATTTCTGTTTGCTAGTCATTGCTTTTGCAGAAGGCCAGGATTTTTGCTTGGTTTCCCAGGAGCATACCTCAACAGTATGTATGGAAGTATTGATTATTATTGAAAATTGCTGTTTTCATCATTTGAGATTCCCTTTTTCTATGAGTATACTGTTAACAGGGTTTTAAAAGCAAGTCTGTCAGAGTTCCAGCTCTTCAAGGGAAGGAATAAAAAGCTGAAGTGAAAGATATTGTTGTCCTTCCAATGCACAGAGTAGGGTTTTGAAATACCAACAGTCTTAAGTCAAGCAAGGAATTTAAAATAACCATTTTTCTCTGCAGCCTTTCTTCTCTGTTGCTAAAATAGATAAGGTATAGTCGCTGAACAAGACAAAATGCATTCACTGCTGAACAATTTTCATGTGAATGACTGTCCTTGAGCTAGTACAGTAATACACAGTAGATATCCATCCAATTAAGACTTGCCAGTACTATAAGTGAGTAGCTATTACGATTTCCTTTATACCTATCCTTGTGTTGACAAATTTTGCTACCCAAAAGCACTTCAGGATCCTGAAGGATTACTTGGGAATGAAAACCTGGAAATCAATACTGAAAGTGAACTGTAGTAATTCTGTGAAGGGGAAGGTTTGATATTTTATTTTATTTTTTTAGAAAATAAAGCTATCTTATGTCTAGATGTTTTCTATAGGTGTTGTAGTATATATATTGTGTAGCATAATTGTAGTTTCTGTGAGAGTATAAATAAAAAAACCCAACTTGATATTTCCTCAATTTGTCACCCAACAGGAATAATTTATTGTAAGTGTGAGTGGTGTGTTCTGCGAGTTACAGTACACCAGGCTCTGCTTTCGATGAACACGTGGGTAATTCCATTTTAAATATGGCTTTATATGGATGGTATTTGAAACAATACAGAATAATTAGTAGTTAATTTGCAGGAACCTACGATCGGTTCTTTCTGAGTAAATGTATGAAGAACGTTACTTGGCTCACTCCATTTTGCAGCATTTTGCTGTTTTTTAGTGCTTGGGTGCGGGGTTTCAAATGCTGCAAGTATCACTAGCAGTGGGAAAATCATATCAAGTCTTACAGGGGCAAGAGACTTCTCTTACCAGAGAGAAGGAACTCTCTGGAGAGACAAACGCAACTGGCAACGTCATAGATAAGGAAGGGAAAGGAGGAGTAGCAGGGAAGAAGAGCAAGAGTAGAAGGCAGATGCAGGTGAATAGGTTGTGTGCGGAGGGGGATCAGGTCCTGGGTTTAATCATGGCTAGATGCAGAAAAGGTGGACTGGAAACTTAATGTTGAAATGGGTAAATCTGTGAATTGTTAAAAAGGTTGAGTAACCTCAGAACTTGGCTAAATAAAAACCTCCTGATGAGTTGAATTATTTTTTTATTTATTTACAGAAAATCAGTTCAGTGAGCAAGGGCTAATGGAATATAGGGATTTGAATGGGAAGGGGCTACAAACTTGGTGAGAGCTTAAAACAAAAAGATGCTGGAATTGTGGACAACTGGGATAAATCTGTTAGTGCTAAGGGTATTGCTCAGGACAGGTACAAGGACTAGGGACACAAGGTTTGGGTAAGAGGCTGGAAAAAGTTAATTATGATTTAGGGAAGAGGACAACATGCAATCTCAGTCATATTCTTCTTAGATCCTGAGTCAGTGTTACAGTAGCAATTAAAAAGACAGAAAAAAAACAACAAAAAAAACCCAAAACAAAGGCAGCCCAACGCTGAGGAGTATTCTTGAAGTGTGGTGGGTAAATTCTTCTCCAGCTTTTTGGTTGAGGTCTGGAGCAAGGTCAGACTTCCCAAGGATCCGTCCTTTTTCCCCACTACTTAGTGCTGCCAGCAAACTCCTTACTCTTGTCCCTGCTTGGTTTGTAGTGCTAGCTATATTAGATGGAAATGCCAGTTTTGTTTTGGACTGATTACTTTCTTATCTGGTTTTAGTAAATTATATGTGATTAGAGAAATCTCATTTTACTTCTTATAACTAGTCAAATGACGGAATTTTTTGATGACATTAACCCACCGAAATCTGACAGAATGTAATACGTTCACCTTTATGTTTCTGCTTGATTCTTTACTTGATTATTTTGTTAAATCACAGAAATGAAATTGTTTTTCGGCACATCAGGTAGTTTAAATAACACGCAAAAAAACATCCTGAAGATCTAATGAGCACTGGCCCGGCCAATTTTCCAACCCAACAAAACCTCAGATGCTCTGCTAGGTTGGGTTTCATCTGTGTAGGCTCCTCTTGTGCAGCAGAAATAGGTCTTTGCTTTTCCCTGGAGTATGGACAGAAGTGATGGGGACCTGGCTGTAGTGGCCGGGTGTTGCCTAGCAGCGTTGCTGCCGCTACACACGGGAAGCTGGTGGTACAAAGGAAAGGATGCACGCTCTGCTGAAAAGCTGCCGGCGGTAGAGTGGAGTGCAGCAGCAAAAAAATAACTTGAATGCAACTGGGTGGTGGGTCCAGAGTCATCTTTTGAGCTTTTGAGCTTCCACTCCTGATTTGAGAGGCTAGATGAGAGAATAGAAAACAGTACATCTGCTGTCAGGCTCCCAACAGATTCACCTCAGTCAAATCAATTATATGATTTCTTAACAAGACCGTAATAAAAGCTTACCATGGAGACACTACTTGTGCTGTGCAAGCACAAGCAACCCTACACTTCTAGGGTTAAGGTGGTAACAAGATCTTATAATAAACCATCTTCTCCAAACTTCTTGTTCTTCGCAGAATCTGTCACTCTTCCACTTCCTTTTATTCTAAACAGTAGCAAAGTAAAAGAGAACCTTGTTCACAACGAGCCGTTACGGGTGTTACAGTGAAGGCTGGTGGACCCATTTCCTTCTGAAGGCTGCTTTGTTTGAGAGAGGAGTTGCACACTGAAATATGATGGGGTGAAGTGGCAGAAATGGAGATAGTTATCTGTAAGAATTTGCACAGAATGGTATGAGGAAACACTGGCAGCAACAGGTCTGCCTGGGAATAAGTGTGTAGGAAATGTGGAAATGATCTAAACTTCCTTTTTTATTATTATTGCGGTGATTTTTGCCACAGAATTCATTTGAGGATGCTTCAATCCTCATACTCTTCCTCCTCCTTCCAAGATTGAAGGAGGCTTCCAGAAATCTACATCATTCCAGTTCTTTTTGGTTCGCTTGATAGTTTAAAAACCATAAAAATACACATGACTGGAGGTTGAGGCTTTGTTTTGGGCCTTTTTCCCATGTTTTTCATTTTTCCCTCTTTTTCCATCTCCCACTGTTGTCTATCTTTTCATTCTTTTGGATTTGAATTTGCCAATTTTTTCAAAAAAGGGAAGTTACAGTAGCAAAATTGAAGACATCTGGGCGAAAACGCAGCTCCTCATGCTAGGCTGCTTTTCAGGTCATCTTATAAGAACTTCTGTAATAGTTTTTTATATCTTTTAGCTGCCTTTACCACCTTTTTCTTACCCCATGGGCATGCAGTTCTAACACGGACCTTTATCACTAATAAATCGGTTACTGTCAGGTGCTTGAAAATACTCTGAAAGTGCTCAAGATTTCTCTAGACTGAATTTGGCATGTTATTTCAGGATGTTCAAGCAGGTATCAGAAGTTTAGTGTGTGAAATCTATTTTTTAAATGTTACTGCTTTACATCAATGTGCATCTCCATGATGCTGCGTTAAATGGCAAGCAACAAGACCCTTTTCCTGGGAAAGACTTGACATTAGTAGAAAACCATTTCTGCTTACACTACCGTATGAAATGGCGTGGTGATAGCTACGCCTGCAGAACTGTCTTGCAGAGTTGACATCTAACATGCATTTATTAAAAGATGGCCAACATTTTAAAGGTGATCCTTTTGGGGTTTTTTCCCCGTTGTAAGATCCCTCTCTGCCTTGCTTAATGCTTTGCTGGACTCGAATGATTTGTATTGAGTCACCAAGTGTCTGACTGAATTGTTTTGTAAAACTTCATCCAAGAAAACTCAGTTGCTTATGAGAATGTGACTAAGAAAAATGCTTTCCTGTATGAAAATACTGGTATTGTAAACTTCTTTTGTTGAGGCAAGGGGCTGTATTTCTGTAAATATTCAATCTCCAGGGCAAATGTGAGATTTTAGTAAGAGAGATTATGTTTCAGGAATGCGCCTGCTCATCCAATTTGGAGGTCTGAGGCTGGAACAGTCTCAGTGAATTCTCAAGGACTGAGAATAAATGAGAGTAAAAGGACTGAGAGATGGACTTTATAGAGCTCATGAGAGAGTTGTGGCTAACTGGAGTAGGAACTAGGAGTGAATAATGCTTCAGCTGTTGGAAGCCTTTGCTTTCTGTTCAACCCATGGAATACAATCTGGGAATGTAGGCTGGAGGGGGCACGGCTGCAGACAAAGGAAGAATTGTCCCCTGGGTGAGGGGGGAGCAGGATGCTGCTCTGGAGAAAGGAAGTTTCTCCCTGCCTTTGCCACAGGATTCCCCTGTTGAAAGGGAGATTGCCTGGAGCAAAGTGGTCACCGTACGTTTGCTTCTTATTTACTGGGTGTCCTGCTTGATACCCACAAGGCCGAATCACAGAATTCCTAAGCTCTCTCTGTTAAACCAGTTGGAGATCCGAGGTGTATAAAATTGGGAGTTGCCTGCTTCAGATCCTTGTCTGTAGAAGCAGTGTTTGTACTCCATACCTCATTAGGGTGCTGCAGAAATAAAATTTGTTTCTTGACATGAGATGAAAGTACAGAAAGGGAAACTTAAGCATTTTAAGTTCAGAAGACTAAATAAAGGATGGGGTCAGACACTGCAAAGAAAATGAAACATTGAATAACTCCTCACTAATTGAGTAGTGTCAAACTCTGCACTGAATAAATGAGGAGGACAAGGGGGAAGGTAGTATTTTAATGTTTATTTAACCAGCAGTTTTATACATATGTACAGGAAGGCTGAATTGAGTTCGGAGAAGTGATCTTCATTCTGACATCTCCTATATTTCAAGAGCGTCATCTTGCAATCTTAATGTTGAAGAGGTTTTTGTGTGACTTGAATATACACAGACTTTTTAAGTTTCATTATTGTTATTTAGGTAATTTATTTAAAGACAGTCCTGTTCTTTGAGATGCACGTGGGGAGAACTGCACTTGCATCAGAGTTTGAGCATGTGTCTTGTTGAATTAGGTTCCGTGTAGCATATCCTGATAGGATTTGTAGTGGCTTCCCCAAAAGCAGGTTGTATGGAACTCCTTTTTCTGAGTGTTTGAGCACTGTGCAGTGGAACACACTGGCCTGTGCCCGTGTGAAAGGTGTCTAAGAAGAATTGGCTTGATACACTGACTCGATTAAGCTGTGCAGAAATCAGGTGTACAAATCTCCTGTGACCCAGGGCTTGCGTGACTAATGACACCAATGGTAAATTGCTCTGTTAAGGACCTAAGTGTTTCAGGAAAATGTCTTTATAAAGAAGAAATCTGAAGTGGGAGTATATGAGGAAGGGATCTTTTACTTGAGGAAAAGAAATAATAAGCTACAGGGGGTTGCCAATTCTAGAAAGTCTTGGTCTTCAGTGAAACTTCAATTTTCCATAGTGTATATTACAGCATCTTGGGTGAACTTCATACCAGACTCATTTTTGTCGTGCTTTTAGGTGTATACATTTTCTGCAGACCACCTCAGAAAAATGAGATTGGCTTTCTGGAGGATGTGCTCTGTGTCTGATTAGTGAAGGAGGATGTTGTCTGTGGACTTATGGCCTCACCTGCTAAAGAGTTTGTGTGGTGAATGCACGAGAAGATTGCAAAAGCAGAGGAATTTGTTGCATAGTGAAGGCAGAACTCAGGGTCATTGGGCCAAGGCCAGCTGTATGAGGTTTATCAAGGCCAAGTGCTGGGTCCTGCATTTCAGACACAACAACCCCAGGCAACAGGACCTGGGGGTGCTGGTCAACAGCCGGCTGAACACGAGCCAGCAGCGTGCCCAGGTTGGCCGAGAAGGCCAATGGCATCCTGGCCTGGATCAGAAATAGTGTGGCCAGCAGGAGCAGGGATGTGATGTTGCCCCTGTACTCGGCACTGGTGAGGCTGCACCTCAAATAATGTGTTCAGTTTTGGGCCCCTCACCACAAGAAAGACGTTGAGGTATTGGAGTGAGTTCAGAGAAAGGCAACAAAGGTGGTGAAGGGTCCTATGAGGAGAGGCTGAGGAAACTGTGATTGTTTAGTCTGGAGAAGAGGAGGCTGAGGGGAGACCTTACTGCTCTCTACAACTGCCTGAAAGGAGGTTGTAGTGAGGTGGGTGCAGCCTCTTCTCTCAAGTAAATAACAACAGGACTAGAGGAAACGGCCTGAAGTTGCTCCAGGGGAGGTTTAGACTAGATGGAAGAATTTCTTTACTGAAAGAGTCGTCAGGCTCTGGAATAGGATGCGCAGGGAGGTGGTAGAGTGATCATCCCTGGAGGTATTCAAAAACCACGTCAATGAGACACTTCAGGACATGGTCTAGTGGGATGCTGAGGTGTGGAGTTTTTTGGGGTAGATGTGTTTGGTTTTGTTTTGGTTGGTTGTTTTTATGTGGTGTTTGTTCTTTGTTTGTGGGGTTTTTTTGTTGTTGCTTTTTTGTCGTTGTTGTTGGTTTTGGGGTGGGTGTTTTTAGGGGTAGGCGGTTGGACGCAGTCATCTTAGAGGTGTTTTCCAATTGTGACAGTTCTGTGAGTCTGATCTTTTCCAACCATAGTGATTCTGTGTGATGTACTTTCTTTTAAAAGCCAGAATTCACAAAAAAAAATTAAGTTCTGGCTCTGTGTGTGTGATGGCAAGAAGAGAAACCCTTTCTGTTTTTTGATTCCTTCTTCACACAACACCATGTGAAACTTCCATGCTCAGGTCTGCATCCCAGCCCTGTAATCACTCTTCAGCAGTAGGAAGCCACCATGGATGAATGCTGTTCCCTGGAGCCTGGCATTCCAGAAGCCCAGGGTATAAATTACTTCACAACATCTAGCAATCCATAGGTTTTCCCATTGCAGCATTTCCCCATCATTGTCTCACCAACCCGATTAAATTCTTTTCCCAGCTTGCTCTTTCCAAAAGCTATAAACAATTAGAGATTATACAGGGTAAAATAAATTAAAAGCAGTTTACAGTCAAACTTTCTTGGCGTTTCTGTGGCATTTGGAAGAAGGGGAGGTCTCTCTCTGCTTGTCTGAGATAACAGATCCAGCTGCAAAACCCAGGATAGCTTGCATCTTCCTTTGGCCTTGATATAGGTGAATATTCCAGATGAGTGGGAAGAATGCCTAGAACTCTGATGCAGAGTGGTGCATCTCTGGTGGGTTTTGGGTACTGTCAGAAGCAGAGGCAGAAACCTGTACGACCCACTTCTATGAAAGGTTTATTGGAGTGTGACTCTGGGAGGTCCACCACAAGCACAATTTGCTTGGCTGCTGCACTTTTCTCACTGACAAGCTGGAAGGGGTCAGACTCTTGGAAAGACGCCCAGTTAGAAGAGTAACAAGATGCTCCGTACGGAGCCAGCTTTGTGAACTCTGCTCTCTTTACATAATCAGTTCTGTCCCAACAGGCTGGGCAATAGTTCCAGGGAAAGGCATCTTTCAGTTCAGCTGAAAGTGGTATTGATAAGGGATAGGGGTACATTTATTGGAATATGTTTGGGATCTAATCAAAGACCATTTTCAAGCAGTCTTTTGAACAGGTTTCCTGCCAGCTGTGTTGTTAGAAAGGGACAGTTTGCTGAAATGTTTCATTTCAAATGACTAAAGAAACACTTTCTCTGGATACCGAAATACTGAAATTTATAGGTGTTGGATTCCTTCTGTTACTGAGGAAAACTGTGGAAGCAGTGCTTGAGAAGATAACTCGCTGTGACAGTCAGAGTAAGCTTTTTCTTTCTCTACCTGGCAGGTTCCAATCCATCAACATCTTAAAGAGCTCCTTGCCATCCGGACAGAGCTTCAGAAGAAGGTTGAAGATTTGCAGCGGGAAGCTGCCACACGATCCATTTCTTCCTCCTCTGATAGAGGTTCATCTCCTTCCCATTCAGCCACGCCGGTGCACACCTCTCTGTGATGTGTAACAAAAGCCACATGAAAAAAAGTATGTCAGGTAATAACAGAGAGGAGGGTGAAATGCTTTTCCCATTACAAAAAGACTGAGTGACTTGTAATTGCTATGATCTACACGCCTTACTCTGTGTCTGATATTATCATGATGAGGCCCAAAAGAGCTTCAATAGATGTGATGTATTTTCTTGTTGGCAGTTCCCACGTGTTTTGACAGCTCTAGTTAAGTCACCAATTGTGAAATTAAACTTTGTTTTGAGCTACTAACAATGTAACCATCCGAAAAAGGAATCCATCTGCCAAGCAGACTGAAAAATGCCTCTTTACACTGCTTAGGGTACTATGCCTGGTTAAATCAGATGAAATGCCGCATGATGCTTTCACAGAACACAGAAGGTTTTTCTCAATGGGAGATCCGTATTTCACTTGGTAATATTTTATTTTTTTTTTCTGGAGCCAATTTATTTTTCTTAGGTAATTAATGCACTTGGAAATGGATTTTAAAGTAAGTGTTTTCCAGTGTAGTCGGTTTTACATTTCGACTAAATATGCCATTAAAAGTGGATGAAGTTAAGCTGGATTTATCAAGTACACCACACTGACTTGTATGATGTAATATATTTGGTAAAGCATGTATTTTAGGTTTTTTAATGCCTTTTGTACAAGTTGAAATAAAGTCTTTTGACTGTTTAGCTTATTGTTCGGTTTCAGCCTCCTGAGTTGAGGGGTAAACTTATTCATGTCAAGGTCTTGTACAAAGTAAAAGTTTGTTTTCTAGCAATTGGTAATATTTGGGATTGGAATGACACCCAGCTGTGTAAATTGTATAGTCTGTATAGCTCCCCAGTTCCTTAAGTGTGTTTTGTTTTAAAGTGTACACACAAAATGCAAAGCTGTGTCCATTTATACAGATGTGTATGTGACGTTAAACATCTGCACACTTCTGTGGGTTTAAGCTGTAAATTCAGAAAATGCCAGTCCAAACTCTTTTGAAGACCTTAACTAGTAATGACTTTGACAAAGGTTTTAAATAATATGATCTTAATTGGTTTTCTTGAAAAAAAGCCTCTTGGCTTCTTGGTTTTTAAATTTTTGCTAGCATTTTTTTCTGTCAATTGAGTAATTTAACAGTGTTTCTGTATATAATACACATTCCCAACTTTCATCTCCCCCCTCCCCCCCCCCAAATATTCATATCAGAGAGATTTGATTTACTATAACTTCCAACCTTTTAAAAAATTATTCAGTGACATTCTTGGAAGGCTCAGAAGTGGTACATGCTGAAAAGTTTCCCTCGATTATTTTCCACGCTGTGTTTCATGAGCATCGGATTCTTCTCTTTAGGCCACTAATAATCCTGCAGCTCTGCCTTTTGACTCACACTTGTGTTGCTCCAAGTTCTGCTGGTGGGAATTATACCCCGTTCTTAAGAGCCAGTTGATTCTATATGCTGATTGTGGTTTCTACTGTCTGTGAGCATTCATTTATAACTGCGCGTTTGTTCTCGGTACGCGATGGCACGCTTCAGTTTCTCTGTGTTCATCTGGGTAGCTTACAGTTCACGAGCAAGGTGAGCCTCTTGCAACTTCAGCTGGAAAGGCTGATGTGCTGTATCCAGTCACACAAGTTTACTGTGCAGTGCAGGGTATTTCAGCATGTCCTTTTTCTTACAGTGAAATGCTTTTTGTAATAGATACTCGCCTACAAGAACAAAGTTGAGGAGGGTCTGCAATGTTGCGTCTCTTAAGCCACCTTGGGTTTTTTGTAAGTAGATAAAAGATGTTTTCCTGTAAAAATGGTTCTGCTGAACAGTGTGCCAGCAGTGAATTTTGCATTGCCAAAATATGTTGAGCTGGTATTGAATTAAACTCTTCCATACTTCGGATTTCCTTGACATTTTAACTGTATATTAAAGTAAAGCACATTATCTCTAAAATGCAGTGCTAAAGAAAATCTTTAGAAGTTTTTCTCTTTATTGGTGCTAATAATCACCACATTTTCTCTATCATTATTGTGAGAGTGATGACTGGATTAACTTGGGCATTCTGAGATTTTTAAAGCTTAGATTCCTAGTGCTAAAATCCAGGAATTCGGTTGTGCGTAGAAGAGTACCAGTTATTTCAACTGACTGGCTGTTTATCCACAGGTTTCAACACAGCTCAGTGAGTCTGCTCTGCTCTGCAGGGAGAGCACTGGGGCAGGGGTCCTGCTGTTCGCTGTGTAAGCACAGTGGGTGATTCTGTATGCACTTAGCATGGAAATTTTCAAAGGTATTATATAGCTCGTATATGCTACTTAAAGCGTAGTTTTATATTGAAGAGGTGACCGTCTCTACCCAGTCTGCTTCCTGATAATCAGGCTTTCTTTCCCATTGATTTAACCACTAATTCTGTCATTATTTTTTATTTTTTAATAAGGCATTATTGAGCTGGTCGAGGAAAGAGCAGAACCCTGTTCCCTGTCTGATGAACCTTGGACAGAACTATTCAATTTTGATTCAAAAGCTGGACCTTCTGCTTTGGTGTTCGTGTTTGATTCTGCTGAGTATATAGGGAATGTGCAAAACCAGCAAGCAGTTATATTTGACCTGTAGGATTTTCCTATTATCAGTGACATGTGAAAGGGGGCACAACCTGAGTCTGGTGTCCCAGAATATGATGAAGCCTTAGTCACCAACTGGAACATTTTTTGCTTGTAAAGTAAGTGAAGCGAACCACCAGCATTGGACACTTTGTTATTCTAGTCCTGTTTCAGAGCTGAATTCTATTTTTCCCTCCTTGGTAGATAAAAGTAAATTTTTGTTTGTTTGTTTCATTAAAATGGATGAAGGCTTCTGAAGCTGGTAAGCACTCTTTTATCTGCCTGGTTTTCTTCCCTGCATAGGCAGCCTTCCTCTCAAGGAGTTAAAGCTTTAAACAAGTGTTTGGTTTTTCTTACTTTCCAGGAAAAGCTGAACTAATTCACATGCTGTATGTAGTGACACCAAGAACGGCCCATTCTCTAAAAGCTAGAAGTATGGAATCAACTGCTCCCATTCACGTGCATTGAGTCCCACAGCAGAGGACAAAGTAAAATAGGCCATTTAGACTATTCCCCAGGTGAAGTATTTATGTTAAAAAGCAAAAAGGAATGTCCATTTGCTGAGACATCACATCTGCTGAACTAAGTGGGTATCATATTAGAGATTATTTGACTGCCAGATCTTGTGCAGTTGGGAAGAATTTTATAAGAAATATGAGTCAGAAGTAGCTAGTTTGAAATATAAAGCACCTTTTTTGCCTGTGAGGGTAAGCACCGCATCATTATACACGGGTCAAAAGCTTAGTTTGCACTGCATGGGAGATTGATCTACTGGCTGTGGAAATTCAAAGAAAACTGCAGGAAAGTGAGGGCAGCAGAATGGACCAAAACCCAGCTGTGCTGAGTGCAGCCAGGCACACAGGGCACTGCCTGGAGTTTTACTTGCTGGGTGACCTGAGAAGAGCGTATGTGTGTGTATAAATACTTTCTTTATGCCATTAAAGTTTACGTGATACTTGTTTTCTTACAAAGTCTGGTTTGGTTTTTTTAAACTGAGTCGTTAGCGTCGTTATAGAAGAGGTGATGTACAATAAGGATACAGCCCACCCTTTGCAGTTTACTTCCAACATGAAAAAAAAACCCCACAAAAATACGTCTAAAATGTCTTATACTCAACTTGTTTTATTCGGTGTTTTCCAATGGTAGTCAAATTCTGATTTTTTTTACCCCCACGATCCTTACATGCACATTAACAAAATTAATCTTGGTTTGGTTTTGTTTTTTTACAGCGTAACATTCCACCTTGGTTTGCTATAGATCACTTCTGCATCAGCAAACAATGCCCTGCTGTTAAGTAAGGACTTCACTCAAAGGAAAGGATTCTCTAATTTCACAATACCGTTGTTTCTGAACTTCAGTTGTTCCTGAACCTCCTCTGTTGCAGAAGCAGCCTTTTAAAGCCTTAGTCTGTCAACTCACTTTACTTTTTCAGAATTTGAAATGGTAGTATGGACTAATTCCACTTCTAGCACAACAAATGAGTATAGTTAAGAATGACAATATAGCACTTGTAAGGGTTCATTAGTGGGGTTGCATGAAAATGACCCAGTTTGTAGTGCCCAGAAAATCTGCAATTCACATTGGTATTCTCAACCGAAGAAACTACTGCAATATTGCCAATGGAAAATGCAAGTAATTGACAGAATAAACAACAGGAAAAGCGCTAGTTAAATCCTTTCAATTCTCGGTATTCTCTGTAATTGAGAAGCTTTTTTCTGATCATTGTATTAAAAATAGCTTTAGGTATGCTGAAGTGAGGTGTGATTAAGAGCTCAAAGCACAGGTAGTACATAAACTCTCAGGACAGCTGTATATATAGGTTTTTGGACTTGTGAAAAGAAAATAAATCCCAGTTTTCCAGTCTTTTATGGCCTTTTTTATGAAGGATGAGAAAGTTCATACCATGTATACAGAACTTTAGTGCAAAATTTAAAAAAATTCCACATCCAGATTTAAAGATAATAGATGCTAATTCAATGAAGGTAGTTAGAGAGGTCAGGGTTGAGTCAGTTGTTTCAGAACAAGGAAAATAGACAGGAATCCTCTCGGTTGCTATAACGCCTAAAATATAGATGCTCTATAAACTCCCTGTTTCTCAGAGATGGGTCTGACAGTTCAGCTGGAGAAGGAGACAGATTGCAATAAAAAGCAATTTGAGCCTTTACTGACATTTAGCACATTAAGACACTGACTTTTGTCCAGTTTTGAAGAGAAGACCGAGTTTCATTTCTTTACTGCAGTATTTGTCAATATTTTCCTATTTGAAATCCCAGAGAAAGAAATCTTGAATTCTGTTACTGTCATTTTTTTTAAAAGTGCTCCCTTTCACTGGGCATTTATGGTTTTCTACATACCTACAAATTACACCGAGGTGTAAGTATTCACCAAAGTCATAGAAAAGGCCTTGGGGAAAGATGCAACTTCTGAGTTCTAAAAATTGGGTGGGTTTTTTTCAGTGAAACAGCTTTTTTAATTTTTTTTTTTTTTTCAAGCTGCAGCATTTGTGAATTAGCCACGTTTCTCCTGTGTTCTAGTGTAAAGAGCTTCCCAAAGTAGGGGTAGGTGCTGTATTCTTTCAGCAACTCTGGACACTCCATTGTACTGTCCCCTAGACAAACAGGGAGTGCACAGTAATCGAAGTGCAATAAAACCAATGAGCTGTGTCTACAGAAAACACCGTCATGGGCACAAAGAGAAATGGAATTATGGTCACTTGATCTAAGCCAGGCAAACAGCTCCTAGTGCTCATCAACGCCATGTTGTAATACTTCAGCTACGACAACTTTCTAAACACATTTTTCATGCTACACCTTTCATGTATGTTTGGCTACGGAACAAAAAATCACCGGTGCTTGGGAATGGAGATACACAAACCAGCTCAGCTGCCTGGCTCTGTCGGCACCTGAGCTCGGGCACGTGATGATCTGAATCCTGCAGACCACGTTTCCTCTGTGAAAATCCTGTGGGAGTAAGCAACAGAGTGTGTCCCGGCTTTATTTCCTCTGCTTCCACTTTCCGAGCAGCTAATAATGAAATATTTTTGTTTTCTAATCCAAACACATTCATAAAACAAAGCAGCAGTAGTTCGTAGCAGTTATTGTTGTAGCCTAAGTGTTCTGAGTACACGGGAGGCACCATACATCCCTAGAACTCGTCTCCCTCATCAAACACTGTAGCTGTTCTGCTGGAGCTAGTGTAAGGCTTTAAAAATGCACGTGTTAAAAAGAGCATAAAGAATTGTGCAGCTATTGCAAAATACTCAACCATGTTACTAGGCAATTTCCTTTCAAATAGAGCGGTTAGGCGGCAGCGCTCCCAGGCTGATTCACCTCCTGGCAAGGCCTTCTGTAAGTCGGGGCTACCTGAATTTGTCCATCAAACTGAACAGTTGGGGTTTTCTTAACGCACATTCACAAAATACAGGATTTGCAGAACAGTACAAAATGCAGGAGTTTCAGGTTTACATATAAATAGTGAGTACCTTTTACAGCACATAAAGTGAATTTTCCATCAGTTGAGAGCATGCTTTTTAAAAAAGGGTCGGGGAGGGATTAAAAAACATAAACACAACCTCTTGCAAGACAGTAAAGGTCAGATCTTGATACCGGTTCCGCAGTGTTGAAGAGGATTGCGTGAGCACTTGCGTGGGATCGGGGTGCTGGCGGCAGCACTGCTCGCAGCCTGATGCTTCCAGAAAGCTGCAGGAACCCCACGCAGAACGGCGATGGAGGAACCAGTCTCAGGAGATTCTGCCTTTTTTAAAGGTTAGTTGGCGACACAAAGGATGAAGCTTTATATCCTTTCTCTGCCTCAGGTGCTCATCTCCATAGTTGCTGATAAAAGGAGAAGGTAGGGGGACTGCGTCTTGCTAAGCTCGACTCCTCTTGTGGTAGTGAGTTACAGGTCTGAACGGCTACCTACTTTGTTTATTTTCTTTTGCGTCAACTCTGATTTGTTCTGGCGGGAACGAGATGTGAACTTGTCCTTGAAAGCATCCAAACACACACAGTTTGCATTTCGGTATCTCGCGTTGCCCAGACAAACCGTAGCCCTTGGCACCTTCAGCTCCGTGCTGTTCTCCAGCACAGCCGAGCATTCCAACGGTAGTTGCCGAAAGCGAGCGCTGCACACGCTACCTCTATTTATGACTTGGCGTGAAAATCGGGTCCTTTATTTGGTTAGAAGCCCAGCGCTGCATGGTGGTGAAACATCTTCAACTCCTGCCTTCAGAGCGGGGAGTCACCTGCCGAGGCCCATGGCCTCACTCGAAGACCTACCCGTAGGCACTTCATTTTTAGGTGTCGCTACGCTAAGGACCACAACCTACCCTCAGGAAATGTGCAGCTTTCACCGCTGCACACAGAAGTGACGTGCCCATAGCTGGCGGCAGAAGTTGGCTGGAGGTGCTTTACGCAGGGCTTTGCATGGTTTGCTTTGGATTGCTATGTACAGGCACTTTGCTGTCCTCGTTCCTGTAAGATCTTCTGCTCCTTGAAAAAGACCTTGTCCCTTAATTGACAACTGACCACTGCTGAAGCACCTTCTGTTGGTTTGCATACAATGGGACATCAAACCTACACTATTACTTTGAAGTCAATATGTACCTCTTCACAAAAAAAAAAATAAAGATACATACTACCACTCTAACCCTAAAGCCTGGGGCAATAAGAAGCCAGTTCAAACCTAAGTACACATTAAAAAGCTTTGGAGTCAAATTAAATAAAAAGCTAAATTACAAGCATGTAAGATCTCCATTTGTTGCTGACTGATTCTTTTCTAGCCCCGGGTCATGCTTTACATCTTCGCACTGTCTTGTTTTGGTGGTTCTGCTGATTGTGTTTGCAGCACTGAATATTTAACTAGGGAGAAAGAAAAAAAAAAAAAATCATCAGTACAATAGCACACGATGGAACCAGAGTGCAAGCACTGGGCGCCCAGTACTGGCTGGTCGTATGTGACATTAGAAAGCCTTTGCAGCAGCCTTGATTATCTGTCACTGAAAGAAGGATCCTTCTTTTCATGGATAAAACACTCTGAAAAACATGAAAGCTACATATTAACTGCCATCGGCTGCAGCGTGAGCTCTGTGGTCTCTTAACATGGCTTTCCTTTGTGTGCAGTAAAGGGGGGGGGAATAAAACCACTGTGGTGGGTGTTTCACAGAAAGCTGCAGCATCACCTAAGTGGTGTCTTCATCAAAGAGACGCAGCAGCTCGGTACAGCACGAGGGACTTGAAGAAAGTCCCTCAGCAAAGCTGCTTTTGCGGCCGCATGCAGACAGGGTAAGGAATGCCAGGTTCTCACCTTGGGGTTCCTCGCTTACGACAGCTTCCATGTTTTCTCCTTTCACATATTCCGCATTAAGTCCCTCTGAGAAGTAACAATAAAGAGAGTGAGACTGGAGAGTATTAAGTAGAAATTATTTGCTTTGATGCCTTAAAAAGTCTGGTAATGGGCCGATCTACTGTAAAGCTAAGATGCCTTTCTGCAACCTCCTCTGCTTTAACAGCACTACAGAAACATCAGTAAAACACAAACAGCGCTGAGAAAGCGTTGCTGCATTTTCAAGTGACCACAGAGGCTTGCCTTAGAAGGCACAGCTTCTAGCACAGCCCTTTTTCCCCTCTCAGGCGAGGCAGCAAGGCCAGTTGCTGGGCTGTGGCACACGGGGGAGGAGATGCTGCTTCTGGACAGGGCGACTGTGCAGCGGGCGCTGTGCCTAAGCGTAGAGAGATGGCCTCCTTCTCATCACAAGCTGTGCAGAGCTGTGAGCAGCAGTTGAGAGCAGGGCTGTGGTGCTGCAGCAGGATGCCAGAGGGGTGTCAAATCCCAAATAAGTCCCTTATTTAAATGCAAAGAAGTTTAGAATGTTTGCAAGAAGCGCAGGCCAGGCAGGGGTAAGGCTGGGCTCTGCTGGGGGGATGGGTGGCTGCAAGGAGGCACCAAGAGGGTGTGCAAGGGGATGGGGAGAGAATCGTAGAATCATAAAATCATAGAATGTTAGGGGTTGGAAGGGCCCTCTGGAGATCATTGAGTCCAACCCCCCTGCCAGTGCAGGATCACCAAGGGCAGGCCACACAGGAACACTTCTAGGCCTTGAAAGTCTCCAGAGAAGGAGACTCCACAACCTCTCCGGGCAGCCTGTTCCAGGCTCCGTCACTCTCACAGGTGAAGAAGTTTTTCCTCATGTTGAGGTGGAACTTCCTGTGTTCCAGCTTGTGACCATTACCTCTTGTCCTATCACAGGGCACCACTGAAAAGAGAGCAGCCCCTTCTACTTGACACCCAACCTTCAGATATTTATAGATAATAAGATCCCTTCTCAGTCTTCTCTTCTCCAAGCTAAGCAGCCTCAGGTCTCAGCCTTTCCTCATAAGAGAGATGTTCTACTCCCTTCATCATCTTTGTAGCTCTCTGTTGGACTCTCCACTATTTCACTGTCCCTCTTGAACTGGGGAAACCAGAACTGAACACAGTACTCCAGATGTGGTCTCACTAGTGCAGAGGGGGAGGAGAACCTCCCTTGACCTCTCCATGGAGCTGCTTTCCAGCAGATCAACCCCTAACCTGTACTGATGCATGGTGTTGTTCCTCCCCAGGTGTAGGACTCTACACTTACCATTGTTGAATTTCATTAGGTTTGCCTTTGTCCGGCTCTGCTCACCCTGGTCCTGCTCAGAGCTGCCGAAGATTGGCTTAAGACTCTCGAGGGTGCCCCACAGGCCTCAGCCATGCTCTACAGCCACTCTAAAGGACCAGGCAGAGAGCGGAGTGCTGTGCTAACCACTGTGTCCTGTTAGGGAGGGACCAGGGATGGGCTGAGGGCTGTGCTGATCTGCAACGAAGGGCTGAGGCAACCCAGGCTGCAGCCGCGTAGCATGTGCTTTATTCGGCATTTACACTTGTTTACACATCTAAATGCAGTGCAAAGCGTGGCAGGGCCCCACTGTGCCTCACCACCAGGCTTTGACAGGGCTCATTTGTATTTATGGGGGAAGAGGAAGACAGGGAACGGTGCTGGGGCCAAGGCAAGGCAGTGTGATGGGAACCCTCACGTAGCAAGGGGGCAGCTGCTGCCTCCAAGGCACAGGAGAGAAGTCAGGTTCCCACACCTAGCTGAAAAAACCCCACCCATAAGAGCCCAGGCCAGCAGAGACACCGCAGTCTGTGGCAGGCCAAGCCGTGGAGGCAGCAGAGGAGCTGCCAGAGCCGTGCTGACGGCTCGAGGTAGAGGGACACGGAGAGGCTGAGCCATAGCCCAGGGCGCGGTGTCAGAGAAGAAAGTGGGCTAAGGAGTATTAGGCAGCATTGTCCACGGTCTTTAGAGGAATCTGCAAATGCTCGTCAGGAGAGGGTCAAAACCCAAGAAACGGAGCCCCAGCCTCGCCAGCGGAAATGGATGGTTGGGCAATTTGAAAAGCCAAGCCTGTTCCTCTGTGCTTCAAGCAAGCGGTCATTGCACACCACTGCTGCCTCTCCCAAGACATGTGTTTTGCTGGGATAACACCAAATGCAATTTATGTTTTTCAATAAAAAGCCACTTTTGCAGTGGCTGACGGCTCTTAGATTTCTGTCATGCATTGCAATGCATCTAAGGCCTGACATTAGCCCAGCATGCCATGTCTGATGGCTTAAATTAATCCTCCTTTATAATTAACTTTAATTTCCTGCCGCCTTTCTGGGGCTTTGTGTCTCTCAGCTTCCCTCTCATCAAAGCCTTTACTCTTTTTTTTTTTTTTTTTTAATTATTTATTCTTGCCAAAATATCATTTAAGTGGGGGGAATATACAAGGGTGTTTCATTCCATCACATTCATTTGACTTTTCCTGCTGATCTAATTTACCAAAATGCTCCTGTTTGTTTCAGGCACAACTGGGAAAATAGCACGATTCCAGCAGAAACTTCCCACCCCAAACACCCTTGCCCCAGAGCAAACGAGGCTCACAGGAGACTTCATCTGATTAATTTAAAAAGAACTTTTTCCAGCTGTTTGCAATGACCCCCTAACAGGCTGCAGGAGCCCACCATGAGCCAGGGAGGTGCCGTAGGGTGAAGCTGCCAGGACACCTCACACTGTGTGACTTCATGGGGCAGCTCGTGGAGAAGATGCTTTCTGGGACTAAGATGCTTTGCTGCTTAATTTGCCCTTAACTGAAGGAGGGTGGGCTGGACCACATCACCCTACCCCACTCACCACAGTTGCAGGTGCTCTCTGGGCTTCCTTCGCTGCTGTCTGGTGAGTTTTTAACCTCTTGCTGAGAGTTTGGGTTGGGGTTTTTTGTGTGTTTTTGTTGTTGTTTTTGTTTTGGGGTGGGGTGGTTTTTTTCCATATTTACCCTGTCTGGCATTGTGGGTTTGTCTTTGGCTGTGTCCGTGTGTGAAGGGCTGTGTGCAGCCTGCAGGGTGGCAGTGGGTGCTGCAGCCATTGCTGCTGGTGGGTTCTTGCCTGTGCAATGCCTGGTGGGGTTGGGAGCTCAATAACCTATGGCTGGGGCTTTGCTCAGCCAGCTCTGGGTCACTCAGTGCCTGACATCACTGCCTGTCTCTGGGTTACTGGATGACTGACGCTCTCATGTCCAGGGTGGAAAACAGGACTGTGGTTCAGGGGAAAAATAGATGGGTGCTTGCTCTGTGCCTCTGAGGTGCTTGGGGGTGGGGAGGGGCAGGGGACTTACGTTGGATGCTGAAGCAGAACTTCTTCTGCTGGTAAGAGATGTAGCTGGAGACGGCCCCGATGAGCGCCATGGCCAGACCACTGGCAATGCCGGCGATTGTCCCTGTCTCCACCACTGTGCCTGTGGGGTGCAGGGAGAGTAGGGTGCTGTGTGGCTGGGGGCACACACACCTCCCATCCCACCCCACCACTGACCCCATGGCCCCAATAGCACCTACCTCCGTAGTCGCCGTCGGTGTTGCCCCCATCACCTGCAAGAGACACAAGCCCATCAGGGGCCACACCAGGCAGCCCGGCAGGAAGAGGGGCACACAAGGCAGGGTCAGCAAGGTGGCCCCAGGGGCACCCCTGGGCTGGGGGCAAACATGTCCCTGGGGGTGCAGTGTTTCTGCTGCCCCACAACTCTGCCTGCCTGCGCGGGGTAACTCCTTGGTGTTTCTTAGAGCTGGTCCTCTCCCAGTGTGCTTGTGGGGAGCTCGGGGTAGGGGGGACTCAGGAGGGGACAACTCTGCCTGCACAACAGTTGACCTCCCCTCTGCCCCACGCCACTCTCCATAAAGAGCAGAGCAATGAAACGCTGCCAGGCAGTTACACGGCACACTCGTGCCCTCACAGGGAGGCGGCTGGATAAGCTTCATAGCATCAGGGAATCTTCACTTGGCTTGAAGTCTATTTTAAAATCACATCCCCTGGAGAAACTGGGCTGGGAGGAGAAGCTGCTCCTGCTGGAAGCTGCAGTCCTCACCGAGTCACTTATATCTTGAATTTATGGAAGCAGGTCAGCACTGTATTAATGGCTCCGATGCGGTTTGTCCTTGGCACGGGGATTCATTAAATGTTGATTGGGTTTGTGGCGTTCATCTCTTTGCTTGACTGCTTTTAATATTTAATGCTGTGGATCCTCACAAATGCGCAGCCTTATCCAACTGTTGCTCGTTCTCCTCCTTGTTTCCACCACCGGTAGTCACGTGGTGGAAGGCAAACGAGGGCTTGTGCCCTCTCACAGCGCGGGGTGGGCAACTGCTTTTGAGGTGGCTGGGGAGATGCTGATCCTGTCTGCTCCAGCGGCAGCTGGAGCGAGAAGAGCCTCCAGAGTGTCAAAAATCAGCACCACCAATCTCACGTGCACGTGGCCCCGTCGAAAAGGCGAGTGCCGCTCTGCGCGAGGCGGTTTCTAGGCTGACGGGATGACTATTTCCTGAGCTGCAACTGCTAAAGCAAATGAACTGCCATAGGTCACCTCTTACCTTTCTTCTTGTCCGGGCTGTAGCCGCCGTCCACAATGCTGGCCAGGTCGTCATCTGAAAATCCTTTAAATGCAACAGGACAAATGGTGGTTGGCACCTGAAGAGAGGTAGTGTGCTCCCAATGGGCATCGTGTGTGCTCCGCGGCAGTGCGGGAGCTCACACTCTCAACCCGCATAAAGCCAAATTTACCCAAAAAAACACCAAGGGTGCCTTGCTGGGAGGGAGAATGCAGCCAGAGCTGCCTAGAAAACAACAAAACAGGGAGGAAAAGTAGCATGTGGCTTGCTTGGGAAGAGAGGAACTGGGTGGAAGTGTCAATCTGCTTGAGGGTAGGGAGGGTCTGCAGAGGGATCTAAGACAGACTAGAGTGACAAGGCCAATTCCATGAGTTTCAGTAAGGCCAAGTGCCATGTTCTGCATTTGGGCCACAACAATCCCCAGCAGCGCTCCAGGCTTGGGGGGGAGTGGTTGGAGAGCTGCCAGGCAGAGAGGGACCTGGGGATGCTGATCAACAGCCAGCTGAACATGAGCCAGCAGTGTGCCCAGGTGGCCAAGAAGGCCAATGGCATCCTGGCCTCTATCGGAAATAGTGTGGCCACTAGGGTCAGGGAACTGATTTTACCCCTGCACTTGGCACTGGTGAGGCTGGCTCTCAAGTACTGGGTTCAGTTTTGGGCCCCTCACTACAAGGACACTGAGGCACTAGAGCGTGTCCAAAGAATGGCAACAAAGCTGGTGAAGGGCCTGGAGCACAAGTCTTATGAAGAGTGGCTGAGAGAATTGGGATTGTTTAGCTTGGAGAAAATGAGGCCAAGGGGAAGCCTTCTTGCTCTCTACAACTACCTGAAAGGAGATTGTAGAGAGGTGGGGAGCGGTCTGTTCAGACAAGTAACGCATGATAGGACAAGAAGAAATGGCCTTAAATTGTTCCAAGGGAAGTTTAGATGAGATATTGGGAAGAATTTCTTTACAGAACAGGTAATCAGGCGCTGGAACAGCTTGCTCAGGGAAGTGGTGGAGTCCCCATCCCTGGAGGTATTTAAAAGTCATGTAGACATAGTGCTAAGGGATATGGTTTAGTTGAGGTCTTGTCAGTGTTAGCTTGATGATTAGACTAGATGATCTTAAAGGTATTTTCCAATCTTGGAAATTCTGTGATTCTCTGAATCCCAAAAAAAGAAGTGCTTTTGGATAGGCAGGGCCTGGAAATGGGACTTTTGGGGGATTTTGGGTGAAGGTCACCTGCTAGCATCATGCACCCTGGGTGGGACTGGCTTACAGCAAACCCCTGCTCCTGGGGAAATGTTTCTTTGCCAGGCAGATGGAAGTTACTCTATTCATTTGGTTATTTCCTCTAAAGCTCTCCAGCTATTTTGCAAAGCCATGTGGGGCTCTTTATACAGCAGGGCCCAGCCCAGGGGCTTGCACACCCTTTTAAACCAGTGGGTCCCAGGCAGCTGGCTAGTCTGTCCCCAGCAAGAACAGGGACTGGGCAATAAGCAGTTCTGCTTCTCTTGCAATTACCATATGTTAACAACATGTTTAACCCCAAATTATTTCAAGCTCATAAAAGATAAAGATAATTGATTTCTAAGTCCAGCTTGAAAGAAACCCCTCTGGATCAAAGTTGAACTGCTACTGAGTTTATGCTGTTTGAGTTTTGGGGTTTTTTTGCTGAAATGATTGATGTATTGATGAATTCATGAAATATTCTGGATTGCTCAGCCTTGGCTGGCAGTGGAGGAGGGTGGAAACACTGTTTTGGGTGTATGGTGGCTGTGCTGCCAGGGACTGGAGTGCTCTTGCCCTGCCCCCAGTGAGCCCCTGAAAGCACCAGCCTGGTGCATGCAGGGACCTGACTCTGCTTCTTCCCGAGGGATAGGGCAGCTCTGGTGGAAGTCCTGAGCACTGGTGTGTCTTGGTACAGGTGAAAAAGTTGTGGCAGACATGGTTGCAGTGGGAATGTTTAAAATGTGCAGGATGGGCAGAGAGAAAAATGGTCTGGGAATCAGCAGCTGAATGAGCAGAGCTGTTGAACTCCTCACTCTGGTCCGGGGGGGAGCCTCAGGGCACAGCAAGGCCCATGATAGGAGAAAAGACCCAATGCCAAGCCAGAAAAAGGCTCCTTTTCTGATGCTGCGCCTTGGGAAGCGTTACCTTTGCCTTAGCAGCCTGGAAGAGACTGCCTTAGTCACCAGCTTACCACAAAAAACAGATTTATGGGCTTAGTAATGAGTGTGAAGAGAAAAAAAACCCGCTGACTAAGCCAGAATCTGGAGAGGTCCCAGGCAGTCCAGGGCGCAGCAATGCTGGGGGAACGTGTGTGCTGGTTTGTGACCGGAGCTGCGTTCCAGCGGTTCAACGCCTCACCCTTTGCTGCAGGAGAATGAAACCTCAACAAGCCCAGGATATCAAAGTGCAGACAAGTCACCTAGTTAATACAATCTAGTAAAATACCTGACTATTAATTACACGTGTGAGCAGGGTATACGGCCATCTCGACATCAATAAACTAGCCCTGCAAAGTCTGTTTTCTAGCTCAAGCGCTCAAGGGAACAATCCTCGTCGACAAATGATTCATTCACCAGAGTATTTTAGAGATGGAAAAAAAAAAGTTCTCCCAGCCCATAGCATATGTTATGCCAGGACTTAAGCCTGCTCTAGATTTACATCTTGGCAATGACTGTGAACCCAAAGAGCACATGCCCTCGGTTAAACAGCTGTCAGGTACGCGGACGAGGGGGAACTTAACACAATCACCGCCACTTAATGGGTCAGAAGAGACCCTGGGAAAGAAACCTGCAGACAGGCAACAGGTCATTAGGCAGAGCCTCTCTCTGCCACGGACCGCCGAGGCGGGGGCTCCTTCCCGAGGCAGGGGCTGTGCTGCATGTGGAAATGTCCCGCTCCCCTCCCCAGGGCAGGGCAGCGGGGTGCTGGCTGCGGGCAGGAGCCTCGGACGAGGCAGTGCCTCCTTTCCCCTTACCCTGTCGCCTGGGGGGGGTGGTGCCTGGCAGCGAGAGCCTGTTCCCAGTAAGGGCTGGGGAGGATCTACCGTGGGTCCCAGGGGATGGCACGGCTGGTGGCAAGCGGGATGGAGAGGGGAAGTCAACGTACCTTCACCTGGCTTTACGTCCGGCCTCCCACCATCTTTCCTATCGTTCTTATCATCAAGAGCATCGGCCAAGTCAAAGTCCATAGGGTTCTTTGCTAGAAAGCAACATGGAGATTAGCAGCGCTGGCCACAGGCTGGGGGACTCTGCAATTAATTAATTAATCAAGAAAATGCTCCGCTTTGCAGGGGAAAGGTGCTGGGGAATGAGAAGAAGCCCCTGACACTAGCATCTCCTGGGTTCTCTATGGCAGATTGTCCAAACCCGTCCCGTTGCGTGTCCCTGCGTCACTGTGCTGAGAAATGTCACGTTCTTCCACAGAAACAGTCTCACCCTCTGGCTTGAGCACCAGGCAATCGGATAAATCACGCCGGGTAGAAAAAGAACCAAACAGGTTCTCCCAAAGGCCCAGGCAGTGAAGGGGAAGGAGGGGGCTCTGCTGGAGCAGCCTAGGACTTGGCTATTGCCGAGTTAGTACCCTGAGCATCCTGGCTCTGAGAGAGCAGCTCTTGCCTTCGCTGAACAGTGGCATGCAGCCACCCTGAGCTCCTCAGCCCTCCCGCCGCCTCACGCCTTAGTTTATTCCAATTCAGAATTATGTTTGTTTTTCTTAAACCTGGGAGTGTGTTTGGCTAAAACTCTACCCGAGCAGGCAGCAAAGTGCCCAGCTGACAGGGTGCCCTAAGCCTGTGGGACGGGTGTGCTGCCTTAAAACAGGCAGGGGAATGCAAAATGGTCCAGGTGCCCCTGAGCCCCCCAGGGAAATGCTGAGACATGCTGTCTGCCATGTGGGGTTTTATTTTGTTGTTTCCTGCCCCCTGTTTCATGTGAACAAACAGACTAGAGGCTGGAAATACCAGGCTGAGGGGAAGTGCTGCTGTTGTGGCACATTCCAAAGCCCCTGCCTGTGCCAGCAGCAGAACCAGAGTGAAGCTGTGAGAGGGGAGGAGCTCACACTCACCTGGGTTATGCTTGGGGGGGGCCCTCGTAGTTTTTGGCTGCTTGGTTGTGGTGGTTTGGATGACGTCCCAAAAGCTGTTGTCTGAAGGGAGGGGGGAAAAAATAGAGACCAAAATGACATTGCCCTGGGAAAGAAAACCCCCTCCCTGCAGGGATACTGGGGCTGTGCTGGGGAGCCTCAGTGCTCTGGTCTCTCCACAGCTTCACATACTTAAGGCTGGGCTATTCCATCCATGAAATCTCCCACCTAACAACAGTGAATGGCTCCATCCTCATTAAAACTGTTACAAATGCTGTTCAGAGAAGCCCCCCAGTGTGGCTGGGGCAGGGGTGCAAGGGCAACAAGGGAGGGAAGATGGAAAAAAGCTGGTGTTGAAGCTCCTGGCATGTCGGCGAGAGCCTGGATCAGCTCCTCTGCCAGCTTCACTATGACAGCAGAACAGGAATGGGTGGTCAACTTTTAAGGTCATCTTTAGAACAAGAGCAAATGGCGTCAAGATGCACCAGGGGAGGTTTAGGTTGGACATGAAGAAAAAATTCTTCCCCAAAAGGGTTGTAAAGCCCTGGAACAGGCTGCCCAGGGAAGTAGCAGAGTCACCATCCCTGGAGGTATTTAAAGGATGTGTAGATGTGGTGCTGAGGGACATGGTTTAGTGGTGACCTGTGTTAATGCTTGGACTCAATCTTTTCCATTCTCAGAGGTCTTTTCCAACCAAAATGATTCTATGATTCTATAAAGTCAGCTGTTGCTAGTCACCAAAACTTGACAGAGGTCATCTGTCAAAGCCTGATCCCAGCCTCCTGGCTACCAGAATGGCTCCCAGTTGTGTTGGGGAGCACCTTCCCTCATCTGGAGCCCCAAAGGTGAGCACACTTGCACCCTCCCTGGGGCACAGGAAGCTTCACAGGTACCTGGCTTCCCCGGCCTGGGGAAGGGTTTCGGAGTCGGCCTGGCTGGTTTGGTGGTAGTCTCCAGAGGGGTATCAAAGTAATCAGCCAAATCAAAGCCTGTTGCAGGAGAGAAGGGATCATTTATGGGGACAGTGCGAGGCTTTCTGCACATGTCCTGTGCAAGAGACATTGTACCAGTGCAAGACACATTGCGCCATTGCCAGAGGCCACCAGCACCTGAGTCAGCGTGGAGCATCCCTCTGCTCAATCAGAACTGTATTGCAGAGCCTTCAGATTAGCCTGGCCATCATTTAAGTCTCCCCATCCAAACTGTGACTGCTGCTCACCCCCCACCCAAGCAACCCCAAAATAATGCATTTTGGGGGGGGGGCCCGATGCTGTCCTGTGGCATGTCCCAAGAGACAGGCAGATGGGGAGGTACTGGGGAGCGAGCTGGTGGCCAGGACCCCCTCTGCTCTGTGCACAGCTGCCCATGAGTGACCCTGGGCTGAGCAGAGCATGCACAGGAGAGGGGCCAGGGCACAGAAACCCACTGCAGAAGCCCCTTGGTGCCATCACTCATCCCAAAAGCACTCCCTGGGGAAGAAGAAACTGGCTGAGATGAAGCCTTGGCCTCAGCATGCGTCCATTTCCTGGGGAGAGTTTGCTGGATCAGACTCTCCAGGCTGAGATCCAAATGCTGAAGCCCTGTGCATGCTTCTGGCACTTGGCTTTTCTTGTCCCTAGCATAAACCACAGAGGCCAAGGAGCTGGACAGTCAGATTTGCTTACATTTTGTGCCAAGCTCCTCATGCGAGGTGAGCAGTTTCACTTCCGAGCACCCCCCTGCTGCAGTTTATTTCAGGCTCCTCTGGTAAGGTTGAGCAACCCCTCGTTCTTGTGACTGTGGTGTATTTAAGTAGCTATGTTTGGCCAGAACTGAGCCAGAGGAGCTACTGGCAATAAAACCCACGTGAATTTAAGGGATCTTCCTCAACCAGGGCAGGCACTGTGGAGCCAGTCAGCCAGCATATGCAACGGGCACAAACAGTCAGAGACACGTTTTTCCCCAGATGGGGAAATGTCACCAAGTTGGGGCTTTCTGTAGAGGTTGGGGATATCTTGGGAGTGAAAAAGGGAAGGAAAATATCCCCTGGGCTCCCTCCTGGAAGGAAAGCTAGCAGGTGCCATGCAGCCAGAAACAAAAGCCCTTGCGCAGCCAAGCTGTGATTTGTGTCTTCTCCGTTAGGATACTGCAAAGTGTGCAAAATTCAACCTTGGTCATAAATGCTCCGCGGCCACTCGCCTTCAGCATGGACAGAAATAGAAGTATTGCATTTACTTTGGGTAGCAGCAGCCCCAAGTCTCACACACACACAGACCATGGTTCAAACCCCCATGGGAAGCCAACCCCGCGCGGTGCTTAATGATGGACGTGCAAGGAGGTCTCACCTGTCCCACCTGCCGGCTTTCTGGGACCCTTGGGAGTGGCTGTGACAAAACAGATGGGGAGGAAAGTGTTAGTCATGGGCATCACCCAAATTCTGTTTTGAGGACAGACGGCCGTGATCTTTTCATCTGACTGTGGTTGCTCTGCATTTGTGAGCCACGAAACCCCCTTGCCCGTGGTGAGTGGCCACAGGGAACCGGACTATCAGTGCCTGAGGGCAAGTGGCTGCAGATCCCTGCAGGGCTGAGCCAGAGCTCTGCAGGGCACAGCTGAGGCTGGGGCCGAACGCTGCCCGTGTGCAGCCCAGCATCCTGCTGAGCAGAAAGCAGAGAGCTGTAATAAACTGCTCCGAATTAAGGCTTCTGGAGGCAGCAGCAAACAGAGCAAGGACAGATACTGTACAGAATAGCATGGGAAAACAAGAGTGAGCTGCCAATGTTTTCTTGTCCCCTGCCTGGTTGGTTAGCTAAATGACAGATAATTTCCAGTGCTGCATTATGTACAGGAGGTTCTTTGTCAGCTGGAGGAATTTTGGTGACACCCCATCGCTCAGATCCCAGCTCCCCTGGCGACTCCTGGGCTAAAACAAGCTACAGTCAGCCTTCGAGGGGATTGATTATTTATTTTTCTCACCCCACTGCAAGCCACTCTCTATTAATAGTGGCCAGCATTACCAAGCATATGAATAAATTATGAGGAAGAGTTGTGGCTGCTCTATTCCCATTATTTTCCATTTGTGCCTCTGAATACCAGAATGCTTCTGCTGGGCTTCATTTCCAGCATGCCAGTAGGGTTTGATGTGACCCAACTCCAGACCCTTCGGTTGCTTTTATTCCAGGGCTGATGCGATGAAGTCCAGAGCAGGATGCAGCAGCTGGGGAGACTGTGGGGACAGTGCTGCCTCTGCCCCCCACTCACAGCTGGAATTCCAGCCTGGGGAAACGCTGCTTTCCCTCGGGCTCTCAGGTGTTTGGAACCAGGTCACCCCACATACTGTATAAAAGGGCTTGCAAAATCCTGGATGAGATCCCTCAGGCCTGTGACCAAGTCTGACACCCCATGGTCTATCTGATCCCCCTCCTGCTGAACCTGGCACGCTGCAGCAGAGATACACGGAGCATCCTGCCTCTATTCCATGTAAACACCAATGTAACGCAGAACGAGTGTCTGTGCCTTGTTAAGGCTATAAGGTAAGAGGTGGCAAACCCTGCTAGAGCTCTCGCTTAAATACCTGTAGGTGTGTTTTATGCAATCACAGAGGTTGGCATCGCTCACAGAGCTCTCCCTGCTACCACTTGGCCAGGTGCTGGGTCTGGGTCTGGTCACCATGAACCGCATCAGGAGGGATGGGCAGTGAAGGGTCCTGGCACGGGCATTTGCAACTCTGCCACAGCAGCTCCATGGCCGGGCAGTAAAGGGGAGCCGGTGACACATCTGGGTGCAGACCACTCCTGGTCTCAGCCCTTGGCACTGCAGGGATGGGTGCGATGTGCCTTGGAGAGGGAGATGAGCTGCTGTGCTGGTGACTGGGTTACCTCTTCTGGGTGTGAAATGAGACCTGCTCCACTGAATTTCTTCCCCCCACGCGGTGCAAACCCCCCGCCAGCCCCCTGACCTCGCTGCTGTTTCTGCCAGGCCAGAAGCTGAGCTCTGCCAGGTGCTGCTGTCCCCTTAACAAGACAGCCTGGCCCTGACTTACACAAAAATTATGTATTTCAAAGCCAAATATTTAAATATCAGCGTGGCAGCAGTAAAGCAGCCCCTTCAGAAATGAGTCTCCTTTGACTGACAGGTTACACTTGAAATTAAGTGAAGCAAAGCAGCAACCCCAAGACACTGTTTGCTCTCTCGGGGCACCGTGTTGTAGGGGGACCAGGGAAGGACCCGTCGCTGCCCGTGCCAGGCTGAGCTCAGCCAGTTGCCATCACTGGCTGAGGAAGGAGAATGGTTAATGCATTAGCTTCCAGGCAAACAGGGTCACGTTTGCCGGTGGGTGTTACTAATGAATGTAAGGAAGCCAAAAAGACATGCTCAGTGTCATTGCTATGTCAAAGCACTGATGTGCCTTTGTGGTTTGCTCACAGGAATCAGAAAGTGAAGGGCAAATGGTCAGCAAACAGCTTCTCCAGGACTATCCCCAGTCCCACCCATTGGCAAGCCCAGACACGGTGTTTCCCTGGGCAGCGAGGATGAGGTAGCCCTTATCCTCCACCACCATCCCCCCAGAACCAGATCCCAAAGAACAAATTGCATCTAGTTACATCTGTTTGGTTTCTCCTTTTTAAAAGAATAAATAAATGTGACTTACGTCGCTTGGTGCTGAGATCATACAGGGCATCTTCTAGGCTGAAGTCACCTGGGTCATCCCCACGACCTAGAGACAAAGAGTCAGCACTGATTGTACTTGGTCCACACAAAGTAAATCACCTTTAAATATGGCATGGCTAGACTCGTTTGCTCAAACAGCTTTCGTTTTTAGAGGCCTTTCTGGTTTTTTCCAAGCCTGACCCATCACTGGTGATGAGGAAGACATCAGCCTTCTCCAAATGCTGTGACTGTTAAATTGCAGAGCAGTCATCTCTGGATTTTCCATTTGTCTGCCCTAATGGATGTGGTATAAAAACACATGCTATGCTTAGATTTGTCAAGGAGAGCCTACAAATTCATCTCTCGAGCTGCCACTCAACTGTGGCTATGCTCACAATTATATGTTTGCTAAGCACCATGAAAACACTGGGGCAGCACAGACAAATTCAGTGAAAAACAAAAAAGCCCTGCGCACCTCTTCTTCACAAGTGCCTTCCGACATCAAAGGCATCGTATGAAAATGCTGCTGCTGGCTGCCAAGTGCAACTTAGCATTTCAGAGACCGCCCGCATCATTCTGCCTTGGTAATGCAAACCAGGACCAAACCCCCCTCCCAGGGATACACCTGACAGGCACGGGCAGATTTTTTTGTTCATGTTCTCCTGCGATAGGGCCAGCTAATCCTTCCTTTCTCTGTCTTTTTTTTTTTTTTTGCATCGCGTTAATTACTGTTGACTTACCCTAGTTCTGAATGTATTTGTCTTGATAAATTCCTGCTTTTACATCTCAGAGCATGCTGAGTAATTAATATCCTTTGGGTTTGCTAAGTACTGCGGCACTGCAAGAGAACATTAAAATGGCTTTCCTCTTATTCCTACTGCTAAATGGATTTAGCTATTGCCACCTGAGCTCCTGTGTGCTCCATGAATAAATTTAAAGCTTTACTGACAAGGACAATAACAACTGGAAGGCACCAGTCCACCAGAAAGCAGGTATCAGTGTTTTGGCAAAAAACTTCTACCAAGAGTGGTCACTAAGTACTGCAACACCTCCAGCTCCGGTTTCACTGACTGGTACATCACATCTCATTTCACTTGCTGTCTATTTAAATGTACATCCAGCAAACCTGAGGGTGATTTAAATGCCGGGTCTACGGCTGGAAAGTTGCTATGGGCTTCTCTCCCTCGGCCAAGCGCTCGGCGTTAAGCTGCTGCTGG
>WUAM01000056.1:1359646-1382320 GCA_024336885.1 Actenoides hombroni
CTTCTCTTCTCTTCTCTTCTCTTCTCTTCTCTTCTCTTCTCTTCTCTTCTCTTCTCTTCTCTTCTCTTCTCTATGCCATAGCATTCTGAAATTGGGCAGTGATTTTACATTAAATTTTGTTACAGGTTCAAAACCCTATTGAAAAGTGCTCATGTGTCTGGTACTTTCTCTGTGACTCTTCCGTAAATGTGAGAGGGAGTTAAAAGCCCCAAGTGTTGGAGATGGACAAGTTCTTCTCAGAGCAGTGCACAGATGTTCCCTTGCTGGGACTGTTCAGGCTTGCTAAGGCTGGTAATCTCTACAATATTAGCTGGATGGATACAAATTTGAGGTTTTTAACTTAGTATTATGGGAGTAATTTTCTTTTTAGCAGACTCCAGGGACATATATTACGTGCTATTATGTGTGACTTAAAAATAGAAAAATCTGTAAAATTCAGGTCCTTTTTCACATTATTTTGTTGTGTTCTGGTCCTGACTCTTGGGCTGGTCTCCATCCTATGGAGTATGTGACCTGACCCCTACTGGTGGACCTCATGGTAACATGAGTCAGTGGGGAAGGATTCGCTCAACCTACTCTTAAATGAGATTATTTGCCTACAAACCCACTTGTGACAACTGCTAATGCCACAGAGTGGAACTCCAGGTGTAACAAAACTCCAGGGCTAGCAAAAAGTGGAGCTGGTGGGTGTTTAACTGCTGACTTAATGAACAGAAAAAGATCTGACACTATTTTGACATATGCCTGAAGTGATTCTGTTTTACGCTTGTACGGCTTTGAATTTTTTTTCCTGTCTTTAACTCTTTTCCTTTCCCTCTTACTGTTGCAGATATCACAACACTTTCCTTCCCCTCTTCCCTCCCTCCTCACTTCCCGTATTACTTAACATCGTCCTGATCTGGGGGGAATTTCACCGCCTCATTTTGGCCTGTCCCAGTCTGTCTTTGAGCGGGATGCACGTGGCAATAACAAGCCTGCTGACACGTCGGGCAGACCTCTGGCTGCTGACAAGGGGTTGCAGAGTATAAACCCTGCCCATAGCGAAGGACAGAGTAGACCCTCTGCTAGCACAGGCAGTGGCAGAAAGCGTGCGTGTGCTCTTGGGTGTATTCAGGTCTAATGCAGTTTGACTGAAGTTTTGTCCTCTGCTTGTCAGTCCAGGGGCTTTGGGCAGGCATAGAGATGAACTATCTTTGTGCCAAAGATCTTACCATCAAAATAGACTCTTATTCCTAGAGCATAATGTAACAACCAAATTCCGTGCCCAGACAGAATTCCCACTGATGTCAAAGGTTTTATTTCCACTGAGAAATCAGTAAGTGCTGTGGATTTTGGAATATTATCAACATTAAAACAACAGTCTGGACTGTGTTTTCCCTGCTGTTGTCATGTGAAACACTTAGAGGTGACTGGAAGTGTAAGTCTCTGTTACTCTTTCATTTTGTTCATTTGATGGCAGAGTTGCTGTCTGCTTAGTTAATTAATTTCTCCTGCTGTGCTCTGGTCTCTCACACAATTCTGGTTAAAAATAAAGTAGTCTTTGAGTGTGAGACAATGTAGTGGGAACCCACAAAAGTTGTTAGAGGGACCTGAGGGAGAAGTTCTGAAAGTTGTTTTTTTTTTGTTTAAGAATGTTTTTCCTGTAGAACACAAGGGCATGTGCCAGGGCAGCGTCAGCGGTCAGAGCAGCTGAATGGGAAGGAGTTTGGCTGACCCGCTGGGAAACCCATTATGAAATTCTGCGACAATTCACTTTAAGAAAGGTTCTTAAGTGATGGAGAAGCTGTTTCTTTCCCATTCAGAGCTGTCAGACCTTTTTACCACTGGGGTGAGGTTTGTGCTATCTCCTGCAGCTCCGCTCTGAGAGCTCAGCCTGCTCGTGGGACTCTATTGCCGTTCCTGCCAGGGCCAGGCCGTGAGCTGTTCCTCGGCAAATAGCACTGATGAGAATTAAGTTTTCATTCCCCCATCCTGAGCCAGCTGCAGAAGTGTAAATATTGTTACTGCTGTTTTACAGGTGAGGGGAAGATGGCAAAAATGTGATTTGCTCAGAGACCTCAGCCCCATGGCCACGTGGTGAACTCAGCGGCTTGCACTGATGGGAGAAAGAGACGCCGTGTGTTATCACTGCTCTGTGAAGGGACCCCAAATTGCCACCTGAATGTCTCTGTGCAGTCAACACCAGCTTTGATTCACGTGTCTTTAAGCTGTTGCATTGCTGGTGGCACGAGCGGCTGTGGTTTGCCTTGAGCTGAGGTGCACGGGCTGTGTGCATCTGGAGCCCAGGCTGGTGGGGCTCCCATGCTGCTCTTGCCAGGTGTTAAGAGCAAACACACGCCATGGCTCTTCCCTTCTTAGTGTCCCTCTGTGGCCTGGGACAGTGCTTGGTCCCTTGCTGCTGGTTGCATAAAGACTATAAAATGGTCCATGTCATCTGGCGTGTTTCTGTGTGTTGTGACTCCTTGGGAAAGCTCAGTGCTGTGAGCCTACTGTCTTCCAGATGCAACGTCTACCATCCCCACTCCTCCCGACGGAGCCAGTGCTTTCCCTGGTGGGAGTGTTTGCTACATCAAAGCCCTGGTTTGTGCTGTGAGCAGAAGATTTCTCTGGTATATTTACACTTGTAAGGGAAGATTTTTTTTTTTCCCCTTGTAAATATCACGGCACTTCTGTTGCTTCTGTGCTGGCCCATCTGTGCATCATTTTCACTTATAGTGACTCATGTTCACAGAGTAGTAAGAACCATCTCTAAGTGTTTTAATTTCTGCATTAGAGTGGGCCCATTTTGCTTTTCCAGTTAGCTCCTAGGCAGCTGAGCACTGGGTTTTCTTTTTTTTTCTTAATAACATTTCTGGACTCTGTTGGGTTGGCATAGATTTTAATGAAGTACTTTGCATTTTTTCATTCAGATTTTTCAAGACTCCCCTTCCCATGTTTCCAGGGTTTGTTGTCTGTAGTGAGATGTACTTTCTGCCTTTTTTCTGCATCACCAGAAGTCACTGGGTGTGTACTGCCTCAAAGTGGGTACAATGTCTTTAATCTGCAGTAAGATTTCGGGTTCAGATATTCCAGAAGGAAGAGTTAGGTTAAGGTTGTTCATGAAGATTGTGTTCAGGCCCGTTGAGTTGTTCTGTGCATTTTTTAACGAGTGGTCACGTACTCATTTTCTTCACCTCCAACTCTTTGGGTAACCAAAGTAGACAGCAGCTGTGTATTGAACAGCTCTTGAATATTTTGGTTTGTCTTTGCTGTTCCATGTGCACCCAGGGTTGTCTTTGTTGTCTACAGGTCAGACCTTGCTCTGGAGGTAGGTTGATCACAGACTCTTTTTAGTAGCTGCTTCCCTGGTGTTCACTGAGATGTAGCGTCCATGTCATCACTCATCTTGAACTATCTCCCAGGTCTCTTCTGGCCTGGTACCACAGAGGCCCCGCAACCAAAGGGCACATTGGCTATGAAAATCCTATGGAGAGGGGCCACAGGAACAGCCTTGGTCACGGTTGGATGCTGCATGTGTTGCCTCACCAGTATGTCTGGCAGAGTGGGGCACTGAGCTTGCTTAGCACTGAGGATTGTCAACGTAGCTGCTGGATCTCTGCTGCACATGTGTAAACACCAAATATATATATATAAAGTCTGAGGCTGAAAACAGCCAAATTATGATCCTTTTTTCCCCCTGAGAATATGAAAAGACATGTATTTCACAACAGTCGAGTCTGCCAGTATTTCAAGGTACTGCTTTTAGAAGCATGGAGATGTGAGAGCATTTCAGTAAATGGCAAAAAGATCCTTTTAACAGGGGGGGAAAAAAAGTCTTTTTCCTTAAACATATTCTTGGGAAAGACTTGAGCCATTTCAGCTGAAATGAAAAAGTTTAGCCTGAGGCTAAACCCAGCTGGAGAAATTGTCAGTCCAAACAATTAATTATAGCTGAAGTTCTGAGCAACCATAACTGGAGTTATACAATAGTCAACTGTAATTACAGTGGTGCTTTCAACTCTGCCTATAGCATTGGCACACGTGTCAATGTAAGTTCCTGGGTGACTCCCTTGGGACGAGCCTTCTTGCAGAGCTGTACATAAACCCCAACTTGCTGATTTAAGGAGATGGGAACAAGTGTTTCACACCAGAAATAATCTGCTTCTGAAAGATGAATTAGCTGGTGACTTTCAGAGCAGTGTCTTGTCTGTGTTCAGTGTTTACCCAGAGTCAGGTTTAGCTGGGCTATTATGTTCCTATTGTATATGGGAGGAAGGGCGTAATGAAGAGGGAGCCTCCTATGAGGGAGAGCAGCTCAAGCATTAGGAAGCTGGGATGGCAGAGATTGATGGGGCTGTGTCCTGTCCGCAATATCTCCACCTGAGCAAGGCTTTTCTGGGAAACTGGGAGGTAACCTCCCGACGATGGAGGCTGTTGCAAAAACAATTCCTTGCTTAGCAAGGAAAACATACTAAGACTGCAAGTGTGTCCTGAATGAAGAGTTCCTCCTGGAGATGTTCATGCCACTCACCATCACGGGTGAGCATTTTAGAAGCTTGCACATGGGGAATAGTCTCGCCTCCATCAGCTGCTAAATTGAGCTACATGTGAACTCTCTCAGCAGTAGAGGTAGTGCTGACAAACAGTCATCTTTGGTGATGAAAGGAGTGCAGGTGAGAGGAAATTTTGTGGGAGGAGATCCTGCTCTGAATTTCTTGTGGAAACTGTAATTATGTGATTCAGTGGAGAGAGGTATGAGGGTTTCCAGTGTAAGCTGTAAAAAACGCTTAGGGAAGCAGCCTACGGATGAGGCTGCTCATTCAGACCTTATCTACTCATGTGGGAGCATGGAAATCTTAGCACTTCACCTTATCTCTTCTCCTCTGGGAGATCAGTGTTGAAAGAGTTTGACCTCTTGCTTATCGTTTCAAATCAAGCCCAGTGTAATAGCGGCTTTGGCCGTGCCGTGCCTCAATCACTTAATGAAATAGTCTTGTTCCCTGCCCCTGTGGGTAGAAATGTCTTGCCAAAATACCACTTAAGAGGTACCTGGAGGATAGTTGTAACTGAGTAAAACTATGGCAGAAACATCCTCCTTTCCTCCAGGCTTTCCCTGTAGGTGCAGGTTTCAGGATGTTCGAGGTAGTGAAAGTTTGTCCCTCTGCTTTGGGGCAGCTCCTATTTTGTATATGAAGAGGGTCCCTGTTTCTGTGCTCGTTCCTGGGCTTCTGCAGTTCCCTGCAGATTTAAATGAGCTTCAAGTCAACACTGATTGAAAGCATTCAGCACAAGGAGATCCCAGATCTGGAATGGTTGTTCTCCAAAATCACGGGTCAGTACAGGACTATCCATACAAAGAGCTCTCCGACAGAGCAGGGCAGAATCTGTTTTGCTTTCTCACACTTAGAGCTGGTATATTTTAAAGGATATCAAGTAGTAAATGTGGCAAAGGGGAAAAATTGTTACAGACTGCATTTGGCAGAAAACCAGCAAAGATAAAATACCATACGTTCTGTGCAATGAGCTCCTACATAAATGATTCATTCACTAGAACACAGCTGGGGTCAACACCTATTTGAATAGCCCAAAGTTATGCAAATATTTTTATGTGGAGTTTCTCAAAAAAATCCCAACCAATCTCCAAGCAAAACCAGAGACAATATATTCTATTCCAATAATAATAATAATTAAAAAAGCTCTTTATCTATGTAACTTTTAAGAATCAAAATCCCACAAGAACAGTGTCACTGTGTTATGCACATATATACAGCAGCTGAATAGCTAGAAAATGACAAGATATGCCCTAGAGATGCAAACTCTGAAAAGATTGCTTGTTTTCCTCTGTATTGCCAGCCAAGTCTGTTCTACAAATAGTGTGTGGTGGAGATCACACTATTTCAAAATATCAAATTGCTAATTAAAGAAACTACTCAAGGAAACTTTCCAGTAGAACAATATATGCAGTGGGATAATAGTAGTCACTATTTCTTTAATGAGTTTCTTTCCTAACCAGAATTTCTTACAATGCATTCAGTGCAACCATTCAGTTAGATTATTATGAATCACATGTGTATTATTTCTGATTTGGTATTAGCATAAAAACTTCTGATGAACCATAGTATTACAAAAACAGGGCTAGTGTATAGAATGCAATATCATTCCTGCAGATAAAAGCCTGGAAATGAAGGTCCTTGTGCAGCAATACAATTTAATGTGTTAGTTTCTAGGCTTAATTTGCAAAGGTGCCAAGAAACTACAGGTTCAGCCAAAGCCAAAAAGAGCATGGTGTCTCTGGACAGTCAGATATGTTGATCCACAGCATGAGCATTGCCCTGCAGTACACTCTGTAGGATCTGAATCAGCAAAAGGTAATGGGAAGGAGAAACGAACATGTTTGGTTGAGTTGGAGATTTTCTTAAATGCTTCTAATTTGCTATAGCAAAGTAATTTAGCAATGTCATCCCAGGGACAGTGTGTACAATCCCTCATGAAATGATGCAGGTAGATCAAAGTCCAGCAAGCAATACTTTAGTTGTGTAGCAGAAAGAAGAACAGAGAACGTAAGAGATCACTTAAATCCTTTCTTCCCCATTCTGTGTGAGGATGGTGATGAAAATATTCCCTTCAGATTCTGAATAGGAGTTGGCATAATGATGTGGATTTCCAAATATATTCCAAGAAGATGGACAGCTTTTTTGGTGGTTTGGTGGTGGTAACCAGGTGCTTCATTTGGTAATCCTGAAAATCCTTCACTCCTGCTTAAGAGGTTGTCTGGTGTCTTTCATTTTCTCTGGCGAACAAGAATGACTTTTTGATCTTGGGTTTTGCAGCCCCAAATAGGCGTTCTTCATATTCCTCTCAAGTAAAAAGAGCAAACACCCATCTAAAGCAAAGAATGCAAGAGTTTCCTAGGTATAAAGGGAAAACTTTTCCTCCTTGTATGTTTGGAGTGATTACCAGGCATTAGATAAGTAGTCCTTGAAGGGTCCTTGGTTTGAATCCCATTGCCTCACCACACAGCCAGAGACCTGTGGAATGATGGTTTTTCAGCTGTCTTAAAAATCTCTCCTGTAGCCTCTGGTGCTCTGAGTGACTTAGCCTTTTCATCAGGTTCGACAATAATGATAGCATTGGGATAATGGCTTTGGATGGTTCTTCCATAGCTGGTCCTCACCCTGGTGCTGGTTGCCATGACTCTTCTGCATTTCCTCGTAGAGATTGACTCCCATTCCTTTCCAAATAAGAACTGAAACAAACCCTGTGGGAATAAATCACTTAGAGGAGGATGGCAGCTTCGTTTGGCTGTTATTTGAAGACAGTGGAGCCAAAGCCTTCAGGTGGGGCATCAGCACTTCACTGTGCTGTGTTCTACACTAACTCCTAATAGAAAGATTAGAGATCTTAAATACCTGACTTAATATGGTTCTGTGTCCATTTTGGCCAGCAGAGCTGGGCCAGGGTGCTATTTCCTCTGTGCTGGTTGAAGATGGGCCAGTCTGTTACAAAATTAATTTGTCACTAAACATCAGTAGGATGGTCACATGTGCCATTGTTTTCTTGGTATCTAAGCTTCACCTGGATGTTTGCCATGAGAGCTAGCGAGTTGGTGAGATATTTCCAAATATGATCTGTGGCATATGAGTGAGGTCAGGGAATATGGATCAGCTTAATTTGCATGTGTCCAAAGAATCCTGTCAAATACTGAGAAAAATATTGGATGATCTAACAGGTCAGACTTCACTCATCAGGCCCAGACATGGCTCTTTTGTCTCTGATGTCTAACAGGCGAGACAAAATCTCAGTCCAATCACCACTGTCCTTGGCACCCCCAAAATGTGGGTTGGATGTGGATTCTGTCTACTGGTCAAATTGTTACTCATTGTTTTAGGAAGCAAATAAATGTTGATGGTTGGACTCCTTCATCCTAGGAAGAAGCCAGGAAAGAAAGATGGGAAGGATCAAAGACCAGTACACTTGTCTGCCCTCATCAGAGCATTTTTGGGCAGCTTCTCTCAGTCCCAAAGGCATTGTATAGGATCTGAGAGTTACAGGTCTGGGAAGCTGTTGACACCTGAGAGATGGATAGTGCAGAAAGAAGAACTCGGTGAAGAGCAGCAAGTGACCACAAAGCCCATCTGAACCATGGACCCCTTTGGTTTACTTTGTTTGGTGATGGGTATTCCCACACCACCTCAGGTGCTGTCCCCTTTCCTGCCTTGTAGAGCGTTGCACTTTGCATCTCAGTGGATTTATTGTCCTCCTTATCTAATTTAACTAAAACTCCTTTCTCCTCTCCCCTCTCCTCCCCACCATAATCAATTGAAGAAAAATGAGCTGGTAAGTCATTGTTTTACCACTCTGGCAGCAAATGAATGTTATGTCTGGCACGCTCGGCACCAAGTCAGAAAATGAATCAGCAGCTGTTGCGACAGAAGCTTTTTCCTGAATGGGGAAACAGAGACAAAAAGAAAACAGGCCAAGGAGAGTTTTCTGCGGTGGGCAGTGCCAGCCCCCCACTGTCATGAGAAACGTCTTTGCCCTTGGCTGGGGAAGGCAATCCAGCTGCTGCCAGGGCCTCCCCTCTTGCCCCCCAGCATGGTGGTGGGGCCAGGACATGACATTTTACGACTGATGCCGGCTGGGGGCTGCTGCCTGTGGCTGTGCCTGGGAGGAGAACAGCAGGACAAGGTGCCCTAGCAGCTTGGCGAGGAGCTAGTGATTTAAGGAAAGCAAGAGTGACCCAAATCCCTGCAGGTCTTCCTGAAAGCCCCATCTCAGCCAGGCGGGTGGTGAGGTGTTCATGCAGGTGCATTGATAATGAATGTGTACTTGTCCCAGGACTGCACTATGGCATGGTTTGCTTTGTGCCCATCCATGGGAAAAGGATGAATTATTTCTTTGTGACTTGGACCCATATATAGTTTTTTTAAGTGCTAACCTTGCACATATTATACAGAGCATGCTGTGAGCTGGAACGTCCTGGAGGAAAGAGTGGTTTATGGTACCCCCAGATCATCATCATCCTTTTTCTTTTTCTAATGGTTAACTTCTCATAAGGACTCAGTTTGCTTTGTGACCTTTGGCATCTGCTGTTTCTTTTACACCAAACATTTGAGGGCACACGAGAAATGCTTTTGACTAATATTATGGCCTTGTTAATATATTGCAAACTATTTCTACAGGAGCATCATCAAAGTTTTATCTGCTAAATAAATATTGCTGGGCTGAGCTACTACGCAGAGTAGACCTGGAGGCATTTCCACACTGGAGCAGACACAAGGTCCAGCTGGAGAGCAGCACTGTACAACTGGGTGATGAGCGAAACCGGAGCTTCAGCAGGTTTGTCTGAGACAGAGAACCAGCCTCCATATCTCCTTGGAAAGGGCTGCTTTTGCTGGGTATTTTTACTGGGAATAACAGCCGATTGAGCCAGCTGAGTTGGTGACTTGCAACCTGAATAGCTTCAGTAAAGTCCAAAGGGACAGTGCGTGGTTGCGAGTCAGGACAGAGTTTGCCCTCGGTCCTTGGAGACAATTATCACAATATTTATAGCTCCTTTCATGCCAAATGGACAAGCGACGTGTTTGTCCTTTCCCTGTCCCTACAAATTGCCTCCTCACCTCTGCAAAACAGTGTGTGCTTTAATGCCTGCTCTGTCACATGCTACCAGTGACATAGTCCAACAGGGGTTTCTTCTGTGGCACAGCTGGGGGGACTCTACCTCTGCTTTTCCCTTGCTGAGCATAGAGTGGTGTTCACAGTCCAGCCCATGGCCTCACCGTGCCAGAAATCCCTCCTGGTTTTGGCTGGGTTTTGCAAGTGGGGTGGTGGGATGGCTTGTTTTATGTCAGTAAAACAGAATACAGCAATTGCGGGAAGAATAAAGGTAAGGGTCAGGTCTGTATGACGTTTTGTGTATTGACTGACAAGATTTTCAGTGAAGTTGCATGCTCTCTATTTCCCTTTCAGCTCCCTTTTCTCCAGTGCCAGCTCCCTCATTGCGATCCAATAAAATGCTGCTTTATCTGCTCCAGAAAAACCTTCAGCCCCATGGAAATGCTGTGCACAAAGTGTCTGCAACTACACATGGTCACCCAGCCGGAGGAGAGCATGGTACTGACAGCCTGGCCCACCACAGTCAAGGAAAGGTGCTTTGATAGAGATTTGTTATTCACTGACCAAAGCACTGATGTGACAGTCACAGCCTCAGACATATCAGTCCTCTGAGTCCTTGATTAACCAGTTTATATAGGGGAAAAAAAAGCTTGGGGAAAAGAAAGATTGCTCTCATAAGTGAATGGTTACTTTTTCTTTAACTTTGGTTTATTTACTTAAATACTGTTGTATTTAAAATCCATCAAGAGGGACATATTAGATGTCACTTTCTAGGAACACTGCTTTTTATTATCTTATTATATCATTTATTTTCTCATCTTGATCCTGATCCTGCAAAGCCTTTCCACCACATGTAGATGCAGTGGTGGTTTTTGTCACTTATGTGGTGGCAGCTCAAGGGACCTCAGCCTTGCTGGAGAAGGGACAGGACAGGACTATTGACAGCCCAGGGTTGCCCCAGAGGCTTCTTTAGCCCCTGATTAGCTTCATCTTGAAGTCTATGGGAGATGGGCCAGTCCTTCAAAGTAACTTCACGTGAATCATTCCTGGTTGAACTTTAAGTTAATTGATTCTGTTTGCAAAAGTGAACAGGAGGAAACGGTGTGCTACTGGCAAGCACCTGCCACGCCCATTCGTGGAAGGTCATTTTCCAACCAGCCACATGCACGTAAAAAGTATTGAGCCTGATTCTTAAGGTCTACATACAACTTCCTTGGTAGGATTTACTGAAACCTCTACTGATTTGCTCCGGTCTGTGATTATGTGACAGGAAAAATGAAGTTCATTGATTGCCTGAAGAATCGAAATCAAAGCCGGAGGAGAGAAAAGTGCAGTGAAATTTCAGGACTGACCGGCCATCTGTGCAAGCATCAGCTATCTCCTAACCAACAGGCAGAGTCCACCTCCTTCAAACACTTACTGCTGAGCTTGTCAGCAGTGCTGACAGCACCGGGTTCTCTCGCAGCAGCACCCGCAGGCACAGCTCTGCCGATTTAAAGGCTTTCAGGATCAGACCGGGGCTCCTGCACAGCTGCGCTGCCTTGCCCCTATTTTACATCCACTGAAAGATTTTTTTGAATGGACTTCAGAAGCCATTAGGAACCCAAATGTTGAATTGCACTTGCAAAATGTCTCTGGTTAACGTTTTCCTACTGACGCTCGGCTTTGCTCCCAGCCTGCCAGAGTTTCCTGTGACCTATTTGAAATACCACTCTCCTAAGTGAAAATGTGCCTCTCTTTTTCAAACTTGCAAAACTCACAAAAATAAATAGCCTAATTTGGCTAGTTAATAGCCCTCTCCTGGGGCTCCTCTCAGCAACTAAGAGGCCTTTTAAATACAACATTTGTGACTGCGTCATTAAAGCTCTGCATGATCCAAGCAGACTAAACCAAAAAGAAAGAAATGCCTTATTTGATCTAAGTTTTCTTTTCTTTTAAATAGTGACACTAGAGACCCATTTATTTTTAATTACACAATTGCTTTATTAAAAGCCTAAATTCTGCAGTCCCTAGTCATTGCTCAGGCAAAACTGCTATCATTGAAGGAAGGACCTGTAGGAGTCAATCCTAAAAATAGGGCAGCTGACAAAGTCTGCCTTTCCAAATGGGTTTGCTTTATTTTTGAAGGATTTCCCAAGTCAAAGTACTTTGGCTTTGCTTTTCAGTTCCGCACCAATTCGAAAGCTGGATACAGGAAAGCAGTTGCTCCAGAGAGCAAAACCAACCTCCTTTTTCCTTTCAGATTGGCTGTGGTGCCCTAAGACACCTTAAGACACCACCCTCTCCATAGCCAGGTTAGTATTTACTGCCACAACAAGGCATGCGTGAGAGTAAGCTCCAGCTCTGCTCAGACATATCTTGGAGCCTGAGCCAGCTTTACCCTGGTGGGCCCTGAGCACAGGTCTCCCTCACACCCACCCGTGGGATGACTTTGCACTGTGCCCAGATGAGCTGTTTGAAGCCCCCAGCCTATCACTTGGGTTGCTGGCCACTAAACACCTGCTCTTGTGCTCCTACTGAACACCGTATCTCCCGCGCACCCTCCATGGAATGTATTTTTTTCTGCTGTGCAGAACTATGCGTACTGCTGTAGCAGAAGGCAAGCCCACCTTGAGTCCTGCAGCACCTCTCTGCAGCCCTGCCTCGCACGCGGGGGACAAAATCTGCTGCTGGGAGACTGACAGGTGGCAGGATTGATCCTGTGCCTCAGGTCCTGTGCTAGTACACGGGCTGTGCTACCCAAACATATTTCTGTCTTCGGACTCCGTGTGAAGGGCAGATCTCCTTGCTAGGTTAAGATAGTGCTGCTAGCAGTAGGAGCGGGAGCAGGCTAGCCAGCCACATAGACTGGATTATATTCCTGGGCTAAATTCCAGAGCCTTAAATTTTATTATCTAATTACCCAACCAAACTCATTCATCTTTATTTTTCAGTCTTACCCACAGATCCCTGTTTAAATGCAGCTCTGCTATGTGAAGTACTGTTCTGGCACTCTCCACATGGAAAAAAAATCACGGTTTCTCAGCTTTATTTGCTCAGACTGTGTTTTCTTAGTGTAAAGGATGCATGGCAGAAATCCCAGCCCCGGTCAGTGGCAGAGGTGTACGAAAGGCTGTGCTTAGATGGAGATGGCTGCATTATCACAGGTAACTGTACCAGGGGGAGCCAGAGAAAGAAAATAAACCTCTAATTTTATATGAATGTTGTGTAGCTAGATGTGGTCTCCATCACCAGTGTGACGCGTCATTAGATTGCATACAGGGCTTTGTGGTGTGGCTCACTGGAATTTATGGCTTTATTACCCAGTATAAACACCACGAGTTTAGTAAATAAAAACAACAGGGGGAAAAAACTCCCCCCCAGAATTTAATGAGACATCAGGAATATAGCCCCGGAAACTGGAACCCAGGCGGGCAACAATCCTGGTGTCCCATCCTTTTCCTCTTCAGGTCAAAGAGGGAGCATGCCCTTGTCCCTCTGTTCTCCAGTGCCTGTGGCTGATGTGTGGCGTGGAACTCTCCAGCCACGTGTGCCAGGAAGGGCAACGGTGTGCTGAACATGGACCCTCCTCTCCATATGGTACTGTCGTGTGTATGTAATCCATGTGCCGTGCTGGGACAGAACCTTCCTGATTAGCATAACCCTGCCCCTGGGAGGGGCTTGGCCTATAAAGATGCTGCTTTTTCTGCGCTCCTTGCCTTTATTTCCGAAGGGAATGCAGAAAGTGGTAGGTTCAGTGGGCATCCAGAGCAGGTAAATGGCTAAAAAGAGCTAAAGTAGAAAACTTTCCCTCCAGATCTAGCAGTATTGATGTTTGCTTTCCAGTTTGCTGGGGCAAGGAGGGGAGGAGGGAAGGGAGAGGTGGCAGATGCTGTGGAACATGAGGCTGCTGTCTCGCCAGCTTGCTCTCATCTTAGAGAGACATGGGAGAGAAGCCCTCATGCAGTCTTTCTCCCTTAGAGGCCTCTTGCAGAAGGAGCCCTTCTGGTGCTGCTTGCTGGAGTCGAGGGGCTCTGTCTCGTAGGAGACTGGGGCAGAGACACAGATGCTTTGTGGAGTTCAGTCTGGCCTCTGGGCAATCAACTGCTCCCACTTCTCAGCAGACAGCGCAGCCGGGCTGGGCGTGCGGCAGGAGCAGGCAGGGAGAGTTTGCGTGCCCGGCTGTGCCATGCCAGCAGCATGAAAGCAAAAGCAGGGCAGTGAAGTTGTGTCACAACACGGGTAGGATGTGACAGGGAAGGTGCTCTGTTCTGGCCTGCTCCTGTCGAGTAAATGCTCTGCAGAGAAGTGGTGGCACCTTGTGCAGGACATGCTCAGTTCATGCTGAATAGCACATGGGAAGGAGCCTCCTGGATCACAGCACACGGAAAAACCCGGACACTGAGCAGAAGGGGAAATGGAGACAGGTCTGGTCAGGAGAATGTAATGAGCAGTGGCAGGAGAAGCTATGACATTTGGTGGTGCTACAGCTGAACTCTGAGTTCACCTGATAAAAACCTGTCAGGCTCCCAGAGCGTGTTGTGCTCTGGGAGGCTTTGCTCAGGGATGGTTTCACACATGGCCACAGTTCAGTTCATTCTGCCTCTCTGGTGGCAGCACTACCTCTCCTCGCCTTGTCTCTCCACTTGCTTTCTCCAGGCAGAGACCAGCTGACTTTTATCTTCCCAGATGTTTCTTATGATGTCTCCCATTCTAGCTTTTATCCCTGACCACAAGCAGCACTTGGAACAATTAACACCTTGCGCTCCTAACATCTTATGGTTTACAAGGCAGCTGGTTACTAGGGCAACAACTGCACTTTTTTCTTTCAGTGTTATTGACTGAAAATCAACATTTTGTATTAAAGGAAAAGAAAAATAATATTCTCTCTAGCCACAGTGAGTTACAACACCATCTCTCCTGTGATCAAGATATTGCTGAATTATGGTGCTATAAACAAACACTTCTGATATAACCACAAACACTGTGGGACATGTAACACATTGGCAGTATATTTCAAGTGACAAACTCATTTATTGTGGGGAGTGGAGGGAGAAAAACACCTTTCCAGAAGCTGCTGCGAGGAATTACAGCAAAGAATGACCAGAACTTCAAAATAGAGAAGCAAAGTAATTCTACCAACCTGACCGGAATAAAGCACTTCAAAGTATGAAGAAGGCCAGAGCAGTGCCGGTAGCTCAGAAGGTGAGGGCACAGGACTTGTTTAGTCTCTCCCTCCCACTAGCATAAATCAAGATTACTTCCATAGCACTTAAGAGAATCACCATGCTGAGAGACTGGTGTAATGAAGTAGGTCCCGGGAGGTTGAGGAAGTGAGCCCAGATCTATCCCATGACATTAGCAGGCCAGTGTGGAGTCTTCCTTGCTTGCAGGTGGGACCTGAGTAACAATCATGAATCATTAAGGTGCATAACTACCTGAGAGATCTAAGGGAGCAAGAGCTCTAGATGTGCAACGAGCTTGTGCCAGATGCTGTGGAGGCAGAGGACAGGTTGGGAGCTGCTTGCCAAAGAGGTTTCATCTCTTGCTGCGTTCCAGGTGACTGCTGGGTCACTGTGGTCAGCGGAATTGGAAGAGAGCCATCATCTGCTTCCTTGATGGTCTACCAGCCCTTGTGTTTGGTGAGTTTCAGGTCATGAGACTTCCTTGCCCAAACAGGGTGATTTTATATTGCTGTTTTATCATGACATGATGTGCTAGTCTGTTTTGGTAGTGATCTGCTGCCCAACACAAGTTATTAAATACTTGCAAACTGTCAGTAGTGACCCTCTCTACTGGAAAGAGGACCATAGATGGAGTAGGGGAAGAAAGATGGACTGGGCAGGTGTTCAGTAACTCTCCAGCCACTTTAAGAAGGAAATCTGTGTCATGCAGTGGTGATGGGAGAAGGGATGAAGGGATATTGCCTCCCAAAATCCCCTTAGTAAACAGGCCCCTGGAGAAAATAATGTATATAACTATCTACGTGCATAAGTGAATTTGATAATGACTGAGCACTTGTGATTGGGAAGTACCTGTGCTTCAAGTTCATTGACTGTGTCTTATAACTTATGTATTTATACCAACATGTAGAGTATGAATCGGTTATCCAAAGCATGCATGGGGTATGCAGGGCTGATTTTGAATTAAAAAACCCAAACCTATCAAACAAAACCAAGTGTGTGACATGTAAGGTGACTTTGCCAACATTGCGGGTGGGGATGATCAGGTGCTGTTGCTTCTGATAGGCTGGGTTTCCAAACACGTCACTACAAGATCACTGGGGTTCTCTGCTTTTAGTTTTAAGAGAGTTTGGGGTTGAGGGGAAGAAAGCTCCGAGGAATCCCACCATAGAGTTTGCAAATGAGCACAAAATTACATTGAATGGGAGCTGTTCAGCTCACAGATTTCTGATGGTTTTGACAGCAGAGCTCAAAAGTTCCTTGAATAATAGGTCTGCGATTTCTGGCAGGCTGCAAGCGCTGAACTTCTTTGGCTTTCAAAGCAAATAGATACATCTTAACAAAGACCACCTTGTGTCAGCTATCCTTAAAATGATAGCACATAGATTAAAATAAAACCTGTGTACTTGTTCCTCCTGGGACACCAGAGAAGGGAAAATCATTATCAGGATTCTTTAAACTCATCTTAAAAGTATCAAACCAATTATTTTGTTAAATCTGGGTTTGTTTTCTGCCTCTCAATGAGAACATTCGAAGTCTATCATCTCCACCATTTATGAGTTACCAGTATGCAAGTGTAAAATTTCCAATTGGAACATATGGTATCAGAGGGAACGAAAGGGAAATATCCGATTGCTCATGCTCCCCAAACTCCAAATCTGCAGCATTTAGTATTTTGCTCACAGTTCCTGCAGGGGGAAATAAAAGAAATCATCTCTGAGCTGAGACCAAGCACTGAACATTTCACCCTGAGTAGGAATTTGTTTGAGAAACTTATAAGCAGCTGAAAAGGGAATAGAAACTCCATTTCAGTTTCTTCACTGGCATTGCAACTACAGGCAGAACTTGCCACCAGTGACAAAAATCCTCAGAACCTTCTTCTCTAAGTTTTGGCACCTGGTTTGGGGATGTGTCTGATGCCCATGTAAGGTGATTTTTCCCTAGAAAGGAGGGACTCTTAGTGACCACATCAATAGAGGAACAAGCTGCTTCACCTGAGCTAACTCAAGTGGTTTGTGACCAGCTGCACCATTTGTTCAGAGGCTTGCCATGATATGGAGCAGCCTCAGGCACTTGTACGTGGTGTGCCTGGTGAATAAGAACATGCTGGCAACTAACACCCAGACTGTGGGGATGGCTGAGCTGAGGTGTCAAAGGAGCCATTGCTGGTGTGATGGTGAATGTACAGTGTGGCCTTGCAGTCCTCCCACTGCCTAAAAGCAGAGGATCACTAGGTGAAGTGTGATCAGAGACCCCTCACAGCTCCTGTCGCTTTCTCTGCTGAGTGACACCAAATGCTTTGGAGAAAGACAGAAGGACCCAAGGACTGGAATGTCTGTCCAAGAATGGAGACAAAGTAATGCTGCCCAGGCACGCTGCTCCTGCACAGCAGCCTTGCCTCCAGCCAGCATGTGGGGAAAGAGAAAGGAGGAGGACAGAGACATGTTGTTCTTCCCTCCCTGATCTCTCCCCCCAGCTCCCCGTGGTGCCAGTGAGGCTGGACAGTTCAAGGGCTGCTAGCTGAGCTGGGCATGCAGGCAGCGGGGCAGTGGTGGCCTGCTGCAGAAACCTGGGAGCATGCTCAGCCTCTGAGTCCTGAGATGCTCGCAGACTGTGCAAGGCATCTTGCCAGGCATACTGCCCAGGTTAACTCCTACATCTGTATTTAGCACTAGCCTGAGTCTCACTGTGCAGCAGCGCGAGCTTTTTGAGACCATTGGCCACACCAGCTATTAGACACCGGGTAGTCACATTGCCCCTGCAGATGGCCAGTCCCTTACTGGCACTGTGGAATGCGTGGCCTCCCAGTACCACCATGGACTTGAGTCATTCTTGCAGGGGCATCCATTTACTCTGTTATAGAAAATGGATCATGCTGACCTTCCTTCTGCTCGGGGTAGCGAGTATCCCTCCCCTTTGCTTCTCTCTTGTTAGCTCTGGGCAACCAGCCTGTAGGATGCAAGAAACAGGCTTCTCACTCTTCATTCTGGCAGAACACGAAGGGACCAAGCCTGTAGCCCTGGGAATTGATGTGACCAAATCTCAAAAGAGGAGCCTCTCGCTCAGCAGCACGGATGGTTGTGTAGTGCCACGTGTACAAGCAAATCTATCCTTCCTGCCATTCAGACAGAAAGCAGCGTGTTTTGGAGTAAGTTCCCTGGGAGGGGGAAGAACAGATGTTTGAACCAGAAGCGTATGTGACAGTTGGGAGAGACAGCGTGGAAACGCACAGTTGAAAGGAGAAGTCTGATGGGAGTGTGATGACAGCAGCAGGACTCCAGTGACAAGGAGTGGGAAGGAGAACAAGCAGGGAGGAGTGTTATTTCGAAAGCTGAGCAAAGTGCACAAGAAGATGTGTCAGGAAAGCGTCAGGGAAAGGAAGAGAGGAAATGTGAGAGTAGAGACAGGCTTTGGGATCTGTCTGCAAGCACGTGTGACCTCTTGCCTGACAAACAGAGAAAGGAAGGCCTTTTATTCCTCTGCCTTCTTCCACCAAGTTAACTCTTCTTGCAGACAAGGTATCTGGCCAGCTCTGTTGGAGCTCTTCAAGTGTCCAGGTAGCACTTGTAAAAGCTAAAGCTGCCTATCCTGCTCCAAAATGCTGAGGTCCAGGGGACTGAGGTGCAGCAGGGACTGTGGCAGGAGAGCCTGAGCCTTTCTTCTGCCCAGTGCCTTTGTAGGGTGGCACAGCAGCCACATGCCTTGGGATTTCCGGGTGCTGTGAGAGGAGGAGGAGCGGTGGCAATCTGGTGATGGGCCTCCCCTCTGCAACAGTGCAGCGATCGCAAGGGCGGGATGCGTGAGGAAAGAAAAAGAGGTGAGAGCGTGTTCCTCCTGCAGCAGGGAGGGACCTCTCCAGCAGCGCCTTACCCTGGCCATATAAATCACAGCTCTGCAGTGTCCAGTTTTTCCTTAGTTCAGCAGATGTGCAAGGCACACTGGGAGTGTGCCACTGGAGTGTAAAGCCCCTGACGCTAGAGATCCTGTAAGCAGGGGGAGGGGGGGACTATAACTTCTCCCACTGAGGGATTTACAACTGCAGTTTTACAGACTTCTTCCCGCGCCCAGATTCACCACTGACCCTCCAGTATGCCCTGAGAGGGGCAAACTGGCAGGTTCTGTCTGGTGTCCTCTCGTAGGGAGGGGAGAATTTCTCTAAGTATGGGATGAGCCTTGAAATACATTAACGGCGTGATTGTCAGGTAGATGGCAGCCACAGCTGGCTACGCCGGGAGCTGGGATCTGTCACTACGTGTTGCATGGCTGGGGACTCCCTTTCCCCTTTGTAGAAACACATTTCTTGCTGTGAAATCCCAGCAACTTAGGGGACAGGCAGTATCCCCTATGTGGGTGTGCGAGGGGAAAGTTGCACCAGGGTTAGGGAGGCAGGTCAGAGTGTGCTGTGTCTGGGAGCTCTGGGGGAGAGTGGCCTCACCAGGGAGCAGCAGGGACCTGTGGGTCGTGTGGGCTGTGTAGGGTTGAGGCTCAGCCTGCAAGGCATTCCTTTGTTTATTTATTTTGAGGAGGAATGGATGGGGAGGAACATGAGGGGAGGAAAAAGGGGAGATTCTTTCCTCATTAGGGTGCGTACTCTTGGCTGGAATGATTCATCCCACACCAGTGCAATGGTATCCAGTTGTGTGTCCTCATTGTGCTGGCCATCACAGGAGGGCTGCAGCAGAGCTTGGGGGGGGTGCTCCAGTAACCCCACTGGAAAAAGTGGTGCTCCAGTAATCCTGGGAGAGAGTGGCTCCCGAGTGGATGACAGTCCTCTTGGTTGCACTATCTCAGAGATGTGGTGAAGGAAGGAAGGAGACCAGCATCTCCCTTGACCTCCCAGCATCTCCCTTGACCTCCCACAGTCAGGAGCAGCCTCAGACAAAAACAAGGAGTTTAGGACCTACTGCAGTTGATAAACTAGTGGAAAAAATGAACTTCCTGGGGTTGGACGTGCTGGTTCTCTCTTCTAGCCAGTACTTATGGGCTCCTCAATTCAATTCTGGCTCCTCGTCACTGAGCTAGGCCTTGTTGGCCCACATGCCCCTTAGCAACAGCACAAGATGTCTTGGGGCAGAGAATAATCTTCCCTGATAACAACAAGCAAGTTCTCCTTGGCTGATCCCACCATCCTCTGACCTGCTTCTGAAATCCCATGTGAGCTGGGGGCTCTGCCAAGTGGGTCCTGGTGGCCAGGCTCCATGTAGGGGCAGTTTCTGAGACATCCCATCCAGCAGCTGTGGCCAGTGTGGGTGGTGGAGCCTGTTGGGAGGTGTCCTTGGTAGAGACACCATGGCAATGCCTGGGTGTTGAGTGCCAGTGGAGAAACAGCTTGATGAAGGTGTGAAAAACTGAAGGATTTGCCCTTCCTTCCTCACCAGGAGCAGAGATGGCAGGCTTGTGGCAAGGGAGGAAGGTGTGGGCAGCATAAAGGCAAAACAGGCAATGTAAATGTGATGTGGACCTCTCTGGTGCCTGTGTTGATCAACTGCGGGGGAGCAACTGTTGGCACTTCTCACTGACCCGTACTTCCAAAGCCTTCCACATATGCAATGAACTGGAGATGTTATAGCTTGCACTGGCTGGTCCTCCACCTGAAGCTGTGGTGTGAGGCCTCGTGGTGAGGTGTGAGGTCTTGTGGTGAGGTGGCAGAAGGGGGTCTGCTGGCTGCCAGGGTGAATTCAGCAAAGAGGAGCACGAAGGAACAGGCACCTTGGTGTTTTCAACCCGGAGCCATGAACTTCGCAGCAGAATAGGGCTAAGCATCCCCCAGGTGCTTGGCTTTGTGTAGCAGAACACGCCTTTCTTCCCATTAACTTGCACAGAATCTTGGCCTTTGACTTCAGTAAGAGTCAGGATCAGACCCAAAGTGTATTTTCTAGAGTTACTTGTACTGAAATTAAAATCTCATGAGCGAAGACCTGTCTTCCCTGCAGTCTAAATTCAGAACAACAGAGCGGCTTTTAATCTCTGGAGATAGTTTGAAAACCTTCTCAAGGTCTGTGCTCCTTGTGGAAAAAATAATTCAGAGGATACTCGCCACATCTGACAGTTGCCAGCCTTTGTTCAATACAGTATGGGCGCCGTGTGCCGAATTAATCAGGGATTCGACTCCTCGTTGTCTTGTACCTGGGAAACAGCGCATCGCCAAACCCAGAAAAGATGCTGGAGTGTCACTGGGAAAGCAGGCTGCAGGACAGCATGGGTGGTTTCTGCCTCAGCTCTTCCAGCCCAGGCTTGAGGAGGTTTCCTTAGGACCAGCAGCCTGAGCTACTCTGGCTTTCACTGCAGCCGCGCTCCTCTCGGAGCAGAGCCGTATATCACCCGGCATTTTATGTGTGCCGAGGAAAGGGAGCCTGAGTCCCCTTCCTGCACACAGAGCTGACAGACTGGGGGCCAACACACGACCCTCGGCATTTCTTTATTTACTATAAACCTCTTAAATGAAGGCTGGGGGATTTTTTTTTCATTTGCCGTGTTACTATATGGAACCAATCACCATAAATTTAAATGGAGAGCTAGCAGGAGCACACTTACCTTTTATATAATAATTGTGCGAGTGCCGCTGCTGAACCGCTATTAAGATTATTCAGACCTTCTCGGGTTTCATTGTAAAACGTGAGGCTGCGAGAGGTACTGTAAGGGTGTGATTATCCAAAGAGGGTAAGTAGTAGTGAGTATTGCCAGCCAGAATTACTACAACAGGGGAGAAATGCTGAATAGTTGGGAGTAGAGGAAGCTGAGGAGCATAATCTGCCGTTCAGAAATACAGTGGTCTGTGTGTATGTGGAGAAATCTCACCTGATTTCTGTCTGGGTCTGCATGGTCTTGACGAGATTGTCTGAAGTTATCATCGCGTGCGATTTGAATCCTGGGCTGAGTGTAGGTGTGTTAGACCCTGCTCTCCTCCGTGGAAACCGTAACACAGCATACGGGTCACGCTGGCGCCTGAGCCATGCTGTGAGATCACGCTGGCTTTGGGCATTGGGTAGTCGTGCTCTTGCTTTGGTGGCATCCACTGGTAAGGACCTGTCATAGGTCTGGCTGTGGTGGCAGAGGAGTTTTTCTGTGTGTTCGGGGCTGGAAGGGGCTGTCAGCTGCTGCCCTGGTGGAAGAGGTCTCCTCTTCCACTTGCTGCCCCTGCTGCAGAGGCACTCCCTGCTCCTTCTGAGTGGTGTGGAAAAGCTGGGAGACAAGCAGTTGTTCAGATGGGCAATAACTGTTCCAGGGTTGCAGACCTGACAGGACCGGGGGCCCAGGCTGGTGGAATACAGGCAGGTCTCAGTGCACTGAAGCTAGCCGGTGACTGGAGAGTCACTGCTCTCCTGATGGAAACAGAGCCCAAAGCTACACCGTGCCGAGAAAGGGTGAGGTGCTGGGAGGGTTCTGAGCTACCATACTTTAGGCATTGGCCATCTTACAGTATCACCTCGGTAAGGACAAGGCATTTGCAACTTCTCCTAGGAGGCAGGGAGAAAAGAGCAAGGCTGTATGTACACTCCTCTGCTGCCTTGAGTTTTCACCTGTGATTGAGATTTTAATTTTGCCTCCCATATGATTCTGCTGTTGTAACACACGCCTCTTGGCTGTCACTGTAACAATGCCTTTGCTTGGCAGGGAAGGGAAATCTGAAAGGAAGCTCTTGAGCACTCTACTGTGTGAGCTCCTCAAATGTGTTTCTCCCCCTCGTTCCACCCGTTTTCAAATAATTTTCATGCTGGGAATAAATCTGAGCGCATAACAATCATGTTCAGGATATGATAACCAGAGACAATTGTATATATACAAGCAGCCACATGGAAGACAAATGATCTGATGGGAAGGCAGAAAGAGCACGAGACGACCCAGAGACCACAGTTACCATGTTCACAGTAAGATCAAATAACTTTGCCATTTCCATATAATTACAATTCCACCCCCC
>WUAM01000056.1:1382344-1392662 GCA_024336885.1 Actenoides hombroni
AAAACATTTTTAGTTACCAAATTTTTATCTCCTCAGTGTATGCAGTGGTGGGAAAAAAACCATGTCCCACCAACCGATATACTATGGGTCAAATTATACTTGAGTGACACAAAATTTCATTATGTCCTGCATTTAATCTGTGAAATTCCAGTGATTTCAGTGGGGGGTTGTAACTGGAGGTCAGGATTTGGGCACCAGTTTATGAATTAAAGCATAGGAAGGGCTGTGCAGGGTCTAAGCTATTTGGATATTTTTAAATGCCAGATACATTGGGCTGCTGCTGACATCCTGAAAATGTGCTGTCTCTGATGATACAGGGAAAGAAGTTTGGCAGGTTTTTTGATTTTTATTTTGTTTTAATCTTTTCAGTATGTTTGTCTTTCTTTTGTGATTGAAGCTGTTTTTCTTTGAAAAGCATCTATTTTTAGTTGGAGAAAAGCACAAAGCTGAGACATTTTGGGAGAATTTTATCAAACAACTTTGTCTTGATATGAGAAGTTGCAATTAAAAAAAAAAGTTAATTGACTTCGGTGGAATCTTTGATGATGGGTATACAATACAAACCCCAATCTCAACAGACAATGTCTTTTAAATCTGAAATGGGTTAACAGACCTAAAAGAAAATTGAAATAGTTGCAATTTTTGGTGGGAAAATTCATCTTCCTTTAACTGTAAAATGATTCTGAACGTATATATTTATACATATGTGTGTGTCAATATGGAATAGGTGCACACAAATTATGGAATGTTAAAAACAATTTTACTGTAAATATATTTGCTATTCACTCATTGTAGTGTTCCTACACTCATAGGCAAAGCAGAGATTAAATATGTTAACAAAGGAAATGTTCAACTAATGTAAAGCAAAAAGAATAATTCAGGAACACGTGGCAGAAATCTACACCCTGTCTTATTAAATTTCCCCCCAGACAAATTGTCCCTTCCCCATCATCAAGGATAGATGTAAGCACTGGGTGGCAGCCACCTGAGCTGGATACTTTGCCACAGTCTACGAAGCTCCTGTGCTTTTCAGTAAGGTAATACCTCCATGATCCAGCAGCAGGATTGATCCTCATCTGCTTCAGTTCATGCTCTGGTGTCTTAGCTCAGATCCATCCTCACTGCTGGGCAGTGCTTGGGAGTGACCCAGACTTTTGATCTTTTGCAAAATCTCACCCCAGGCTCTGGTAGCTCAGGCACTGCTGGCAGTTTGGCTCGTGGCAGCACAGAGATGTATGTGTGCAGGGGAACTGCCCGGGAGGGACCCAGCTTCCCCAGTGGGCTTCATGCTCCATATCTGTCACCAGAACGTGAGGTAGTTACTTTAAAAGTAGCTTGGTGTTGTCTGCGGGAGCTGCTGTCACACCTTGATTACAGCTTAACTGCATACAAACTGCAGTGACGGAAAATATTCCTGCCTTCTTGATAGTTTAATTGGTGGCATTTAGTTAATTGTGTATACTCTCCTTTAATGGAATTAAATCTAGAATTATGCAACTGATCGTTTTCCCAAAAGCAGAGACTCGCTCAAGCCTGCTGCCAGAGTGAAAGCCCACCTGAGTCAGCCAACAACTTCCAGTTGTTGGAGCTGCTGTTTGCTGTCTGTTGCTATGGTGAAATGATAGCACCAAACTGATACCAAAAAGGAAACGATTTTTACTGGACAGATTTATGAGAAGAAAAAATTTATAGGGGACATGGAGGTCATGGGGAAGAGTGGGAGAAGCTTAAGGGACTCTGAGGGCTTTTCTGAATCAGTGTTTCTCATTTCCTCTTTAACTGAAGGTCCACCTAACCCTTCAAAGACAATCCAAGAACCATCTCGTGCAGTGTCACCCTGGTGGGATTTTTTTTTTTACAACCAGTTAAATGTTCTCCTACATTGCAAGCACTTATAACTTCAATTTGTATTTTCCCCTTGATTATTGGGAGTCTTTGTGCATAGGGGCAATGTACTCATTTCCTATCTTTACAGACAGTTTTGGAGATCTTAAGTCCCAGCAGCGTAGTGCAAGTCACAGATCAAGAAAACCTGCTTTAGTCTCCAGCTTTGCGGGACCTATATCGCTTATGTCCTTTCTGACAATTAGATTTTTAACCCCTCTTAAAGGCCTGTTGTGCTAGCGAGCATGCTTCCCTACCAGGCTGGAATGGCCCAACGCTTTCCTTGGTTTCTTACAATCAGACCTTCAACCTACTTAAGATGCCAGCCGGGACAGCTGGTCTGCGCAACGTGCTCCCGCAGCTGATGGCCTTGGCAGCCTGACCCGGCGGGGAAGAGGCCGAGCGCTTCATTCACAGTTCCTGTGGAGAAAACTTGTTCCTCCTGCTCTCTTGCCAAGGACTTCGTACGTCACTCCTTGTCTTGGCAGTGACACGGGCATCTGGAGACGGGCAGCCTGTCTCTAGAAGTTACAAACTACGGCCAGACCCGAATCTTCCTTCAAAAACGTGTTGTGAGATGCTGTAGCACCGAGATTATATTTCTTGCGGAACGTTCTCCTCTTGCATTTGTCTGAAAGTGCGTGGTTTTGATGTATCATCTTGTCTGCATGTGGCATGCTGTCCTTGTGTGGACAGCGGCATCACGGCCATGGAGGAAAGGATACAAACTTGTGTTCAGATATTGCTGAGTGTGAGAGGGTATTTGTGGCTTTGGAAACAGTTATTAGATGATCTGAAAGCATCTCTGACTATAGTGACATTTCAGGGCTGTGAAATAAGTGTCCAGTGGCAGCCTTCTTGTCCCAGCATCAGCCCTTCTGATTGCTTCCGTTAGTGTCACTTCAGTGGTGTCTGAACTACACCTCAGCCCCATCATCACCAGCTTCTTTCTAATGTGGGGTCATGCCTCCTTTTATATCTAGTCCTTTGCTGGACTGCTGTTGGGTTGTAATTGCATTAGATTCCTAATAGAGTTTCTTGGTCTGCTGTCACAGCGTGATTGCAAGAACTTGTGTTGCATTGAATGTGGTCTTGATTAGCTGCCAATTAAAGTGCAAGGAAAACACTTAAAATCTTCCCCTTTAAAATTACAGCTAGATTCCATCTCCTCTGAAGGCTATGGGAGGCTTGCAGAAATTGTTTCCAGTTGTCCTCTCTTTCTTAGTTCTAGTATTTGGCTTGGTGGGGTAGGTAGATAAATGCTCGGGTTTGGTTTTTTTTCAGTGCCTTTAATTTTTTTGAGTGCAGTTCTTTGCATGCAAAACGGGAGCAGAAATGCCCTTCTGAAATAGAATCTTACTCGTTGCTCATACACCAGGTATGTGTCTTTTACACAAGGTTTGGGATAGTGCCTCTTTTCAAAGAAGATACATGGAAGCAGATGGCCCTGTGGTAGCTGAGCATGGAAGGAGATGCCTGAAGAAAGGTGTTGTGGCAAGAAGGATGTGTTAGCTGAGGGAGCAGAGACGAGCCGGGAATGTAAGGAGGCAGTATGCAGGGGCACGCAATTTCCAGGAGTCTGGCCGCGTAGGAGGTGCTGCACTGTGGTGGCAAATCTCTTGGAGCAGGTGTGCAGGGGCAAACTGCCTGCCTGGCACCCCCTGGGCAGCTTGGCAGCATGTGCTGGGAAAGAGCCAGTGCTGAGGTGTGAAGGGAAGGAAGAACAGGAGGGGGAGAAGGCAGAGAAAGGAAGAAAAAAGCCAAGAGAAGCTGGGACAACGTCACGAGAAGCGGGAGCAGCCCACCTGTGAAGGTAACTGTGAGTTTCTGTTTATCTTGCCTGTGGTTTATACTGCAAGGAGGTTTTGAACTGCTGCCTATTAGACTGTCAATTATTTTAACTTGTATTTCTCACCTCAGTCCCCATGAAGTGCGTTTGACAATAATTAATTTTGTGTGCGCAACTGGGAGTGTATCCTACTCCTGCAGAGGTGTCAGCTTAATGGGATATGGCTACAGGGGATAACAGGCTGTGCCACCCTATTAGGGGACTTGAGGGGGTCACCTGTTCATCTGGACTAATATTTTAATTGTTGGAACATTAGGTTCCCTGTAGTTGAATTGGGATCAGATTAACCTCTGTCTCTCTGAACTTGCATGCTGGCAAGCTCCTTAAACACCATTGCTAATTTTATTTTCTACTTTCAGCGCTTATTTAAGATAACTCTTTTTGTTTCATAGGTTAAAGAGGAAATATTCTCACTGGCTGAGATCCCAGTAAGCAATTACAAATATTTTACTACGGTTACAGGACTTGGAATTCAGCCTCAAGCCATGGGCATCAAAAAATCCACGCGTGGAAATCCCACGTGTTATAAGACTGGGAGGGTTTCGTATGGAGGGATTCCTCCTCATCTTTACTGAGGTCAAAGTCTTGATTTAAAAAGAAATAAATTAAAAATAGCTCTTGTAGTTGTAAATCAAACCTTTGCAAACAGCTTTTGACTATACCAGTTAGAGAAGGGTTAATTGAGCCTCTTCGTCTCTATTGCATGCTAGCACAGAAGGTCAGTGATGGGAGAAGCTAGGTCCAAACTGAAGGCTTTTGAAACAGCCCCCTAACTAGCCTAATGAATATGCTGTTGAGATGAACAGGTCATTTAACACTTTTCATGTTGCTATTGTCCATCCAACCTTAAATGTCAACTCTGTCACTCCGATAGGCTGGTTCTGCTTAAAAAGGTTTCCTGGCTTTGTTAGCTTTCTAGGAGGGATTTCCCCCCGCCCTTATTCCTAATTGCTGGCAGAACCCTACGGATGTATTTATATCAGCCTTTTCATTCGGGTCAAGTCATCACTCGAGAATTCTGCCAGTGGGTAAGCTCTGTGAAGAGCTGTGATCCAGACAAGTGGAAGCCCCAAACGCAGTTGTAATTATACTGCTTAAACTGCAGTTTACTGACCACAATGGAATAACTGGCTTTGCTAAGGGCAGGATGGTTTGATATGCTGCTGAGGAGCGTATGACGATGTGCTGTGACTGCTGTGTCTGTGCTGGGACCATTTCACAGAGCTGGTGTGCTAGAGTTCAGCCTCCTGTGAACGGTCGGAGCCTGGTGATGTCCCAGCCTCGGGGAACGGCTGTGAATGGGGCTGGTGGAAAGGAGCCTTCTGCTGATATGTGCCTTGTAGCTAAGCCCTCGTAACAGAGGTGGGCAGCTCCCTCTCTGGTGTTTCTACATCTTTAGTGTGCTGACACTGAATGTCCAGGTTGCTGGAAAAAATGTTTCATGGGAATTGAGTTGCATACCTTTAAAACTGAGTATTTATCAGAAAGGTTTTCCTGAACTTCCTCACCCTGTGAAAAGCAAGTGTATTTCTTCTTGGGAGACTTCTATTTTTCCCTCTGGCCCACAATGTGTATGGCCTAGAAGACCACAGAAAATCACTTGGCTGAAGAGGACAGCAGTTATATGGCCCCAGGCTTTCCAGTGAGATTTCTTGATGCCTCCTGTACTCCTTGCCTCAAATAAACTCCCCAGTGCCGTGGTCAGGAGAACAACATGGGATGATCCTAATTCAACCACACAGTCATGGGCTCAGCATGTTTCAAAGCTGGGTATGGGGTAAAAGGACTGATGCTGTACTGGTGTCCAATACCTCATTGCAGTTATTTGCCCCTGCAGACTTTCTTGGCTTTCTGATACCTGCATCAGCTGGTGGATAGAAAGGTGGAAATTCAGGTATCAGCACTGGAAAATGAAGGCAAATTGACTGAAATAGCACATCTCCAAGTGTGCATGCTGCAGACCAGAAGAACTTTCGTGGCTATTACCAGTGGTGCTGCTCAGTCTGAGCCCAAGAAGCTCCTCGCTAAGGAAACTGCTTTGGCAATGCACTGTATGTCCGACTTGCCCCTCCAAAATGGGAACCAGGTAACTTTTATTCTTCCTGGAAATGACCATGTATGTTTGGGAAGGTTTTCAGACACAGTAGCTCATTTTGAGGATATCGTTGCATCAAGGGCCCTACTCATTTTTTCTGTGACTGGTGTGTTTCTAATTCACTGAGATGCTTTGAAATTTCAGTGTGTTAATTCATACCAGTCTCTTACTAGCTATTAGTAGGTGATGCTACCCATGATCAAGATGGCCAACACAACAAGCACAAGTTGCTCTGACCAATATTGGACAAACCCAGTAAGGACACAGCAATTCAAATCAGCTGTTTGGCTGAAATCATCCCGAGTGCTGAACAAATGCCTGGTGAAACTGGTAAGAAGTTACACACTATGTCAGGCTAACTTTATTGATTGAAAGAATCTGTATTCAGACTGGGAAGTTTGTTAAAGGTCTTGAGGACTCATCTTTCACACACAGTTATTGTCCTCCAGGATGCCTCTGAGGCATTCATGATCTCACCAATGGGAATGAGATGCTCAAGGTACATTGTCAGAATGGCTGGATGAGCTGTGGAGCTGATCAGTGGTGGTGAAGATGCAGTTTCCTTAACGCACCAATCATACGGCGTCCCACAAAGATCAGTTATCACTCTGGTCCTTTTCAGCACTTCTGAACAGCTTAAATACGTGGTGGACCTTGTTTTGCTAGCCATGTGACACAACTGGAGCAGGTCAGAGCTGTGAGAAGGTTGATGCTGCCAAGTTGTCGCTTGTGTTCAGATGAGATCTGGCTGTTGGCTGAAGAATAGGTGAACTTACTCTGGACCTCAGGTAATTCTAGGGAGCAGAAAAAGGCATTTCATTTGTAACCATGGATGACTTTCATGAATTTAAAGTAATTCCTTGATTTGTTGGAGGGCTCCTTGGTGAATCCAGATTTTTCCACAGTAGCCTCTCTGTTCTATCATTTCTAGCTGAACAGGAGATATCATTCTGTCTTGGCAGATAATGACATGTCCTAAACTGTTTACATCTCCAGCATTTCTTGGACAGTACCAACATGATGTATGTGAGCCAGAAGCCTTCAATGTTTGGCACTTCCAGCTGGGACAGGACTTTGCAGTCAGTCTTCTTCACAACAAGCTACTGCAAGTATTGGAAGCTGTCTGCTTGCTGTGGCACTTTGAACTGAATTTTATGCCTCGGTCCTTATATTCAAGGTATTGCCTGGCCTGGGTCCCTGCTGCAGTGTGCAGGATATGACAGTTGCTTAAAAATGTAGCATGTGTTTGCAAAATAAATTCTGCCTGCAGCAGTCATAGTGAGGATCAGGTCAGAACTTCCTGAAAGGCAGGTACAAGACCTGTGCCCTGAGCTCTCCTAGCATCGTTGCAATCCTTGCTACCTTCTGTGCCAAGAGCCAAGCATCCTAAAACTTCCTTTAGTTTTGGGTTTTTTTTTTTCTCATGCTTCCTATAGCATAAATACGCTGTAATCTGCAATATCAAAACAAACCAAGAAACAAAAACTTTAAAATGTGCCAAACACACACTTCTTAGGAGTGTACCTCTGCTCCTGGCTGTGCCCTTCTGCACCTTCCTTTGCCTCAGCTCTGGTAGTTGCCTGACTCCTTGGTACACTGATTCAGTCCATTAACCCATAGAAAACTAACCCAGCAAAAAAAGGAGGTTGAATTTTGGGCTTTGCTTATTTTTTGTTAGGTTAGTGAGCTGCCTTTGCTACCAGAGAGGCCAGGTGAAGGCTGGAGCTGTGGGAGGAAGTGGGGTTGCATGGCCTGGAAGAGGTTGCAGCAAAAGGTTAGATTTGCTCAGCCAACTTTCTAGGCTGTTTTCTTGGTGCACCGCAGGAAAGCGCTCAGATGTGGGGGCCAGGTGCAATGCGCTGGGCGAAGAGCACTGCAGGAGAATTTCTTTCAGTAGCAGCAGTTCTAGGGGTGAGTAAAAGCTTTACCTGCAGGGGTTATGTCCACCCATTTGCTACTCAGCCCTGTGCTGCTTTCAAAACCATGCTGCGAGTGCTAGGACAAAACCTTCTACCCAGCTGTCTCTCAGCTACCAAAATATATCTCCTTTGCCCCTTGACCAGCTGTCAAAACTTTCCTGGCCTTCCTAGAACAAGCGTCTTAGGGAGTGTTTCCCTTGGCCTATGAGAAATGGGAGGGACGCTCTGGAGGGGACTAGCAAGACTGCGCATTTGTGCCTGCTCTAGCAAGCTCCTTGAGCAAGCCTCTCCATTGGGGCTGCCACCCCTTGTCTTTGTAATGCTCCCAGCTTGGTGTGCTCTGTAGGATGCGATTGCAGTTTGAGGAAAAAAGTGTTTCAGAGCAAAAAAATCAGAGCCAAGAAAAAAGCCTTAATTATGCAACTAGTTTAAAACACTTTAAAGTATCCCTAAAAATAGGTGAGAGGGATGTTTGTCAGCTACAAAGAGATTATCCTGCAGTAGTATTGCTTATCTTATTTTATGATGATGCTACAGAATACAGTCCCTCAGGTAGCCTCATTAATGTTTATGAATGAACCCCTTGTTTTATGCTTTTGGTTTTAGAAGGTAGAAATAGGGCGAGAGGCTAGTAAGACTGGTTTTACCATATATGCTTTAAAAGCCCAAGAACATGGGTGTACGGTCTCTGCAGGCCTCAGTAGTTCTGCAACAATTGGACTTGGGCACTCGCTAGACCAGCTGAGGTGCACCCTAAGGGAGAAACGCAGGCAGGACTTTGGCTAAAATCCTGGGTGAAATTCTGCATACTTCCCAGTGGATCTGTCAGCAGGAGGTTGGCACTCCTCTACGTCTCATCACTTGTTTTGTTCTGATCTCTTCCGGCAAAGGCAACCTGTGACCGTATGTTGTTATAGCCATAAGCGCTTCCACAGGGCAGTATCTGGTAAACCCTGCTGCTTGTCGATGTCTCGGCCCAGGGTGGAGGCTTCTTTTCACTATCTGTTCCTTAAAGAGGGCAACTGTTGTTTCTGGCTATCGTAAAAGAAGAGTGGCAGTTACACCCAGCCCATCACAGTGTGCGGTGGTTTCTGAGTCTTACCGCTCCAGCCTTAAAATAACAGACCTTTTTTTCTAAGCCAACCAACAATTGTGGTCAGCCACTAATACCAGTTTAACCATTTGGCAGCTGCCCTATAGGAAATAGCTCTTTCAAGAGAGCCAAAGGCTCTCCTTGTCCCTAGAGCCGCGCGGGGTCGGTGTCAGTCAGAAGGGTGTGTTGAGAGGTTTCCTTGTATGCAAACAGCCTCTGTAATAACAACCCAATCCTATAAAAGTTAATGCCAAAGAAATTGTGGAAGTAGGTCAGAAATAGTAATTCAAGTTAATTGGTTTGGAGTTTTATTTGATGAACGAGTGAGTAAAACTCTGATCACCGCCGCCAAACACACAGTTTCTTGCTCTGTAGTTCCTTTGCCCTCTATCGTGTGCTGGGACTGTCAGCGTTTATTTTGGGCTCGGTTCCCTCCCTGTTGTGACAGTAGGAACCGGCTCTGCAAACAGTGCCATTGAAATTGAAATCGGGCCCTTACGGCTTTAGGGCAGAAATTAGCAATAAAGGGCTATTGTAGGCCGGGGGTTCCCACCCTCTCCCCCGGGATGCTGCCGTAGCTGTCCCTTCCCGCGGCTCCCCTCCTTCCCCGGCTCTCGCAGCGCATCTCCAACGCACGAACGCGGGCTGCGTGCGGAGCTGCCAGCCGGACCCCGCGCTGACCGGACCGTCACAGCAGCTCTGCGCTGGGCACCGCGGAGGGGCGGACGCTGGGCTGGGCTCGACTCCGCAAAGCCGCGCAGCGGCTCCGCGCACGACCCCGGTCCATTCCACGGTGAGCGGGGCAGCCGGCTCCCCCGAGCAGCCGCAACCACGTGGCGAGGGCAGTTGGCCGGCCACCGGCCGTAGCACTCTCCCTCGCCCGGAACGGAGGCTCCGCGGGTCGCGCAAGAGCGCGTCGTCCGCGTTCTCCCCCAGTTACGCGCCAACTTTCCCCCCGGCGCGCGTAACGCGCGCTGCCGAGCTCCCCTTTCCCCGGCGGGCGCTCGTTTTGAATGAATGACCTCACCCGCGCCGGCCAACCGCCGCGCGGCCCTGCTTAATATTCATGAGGCGCCGCGCCAATGAGCGGGCGAGGAGGTTGTTTTAAACGGCAGAGCCCCGCAGCCAATCAGGCCGCTCTCGTAGGCAGCCAACGCGAGGCTGAGCCGCGCCGAGCCCCGCGTCGTGCCCTGCGCTCCAGCTCCTGTCCACACTACCGCGAACAATACAGGTACGTGCAGCCCCGCCGCAACTTTTCGGGGGGCGGCTGCCCCCTGCCCTCCCCGCCGCCGCCCCGCCCTGCCCCCGCGCCTTCGCCCTTCTCCTCCGCTTGCCCCGGGCGCCTTTTAAAACAAAACAAAAAAAAAAAAATTTTTTTTTTTTTTTTTGTGGTTGTTGTTTTCCTTTCCTTCCTTCTTTCGAGTTGGTTGTTTGTTGGGGTTTTTTTTTTTTTTTTTTGGTGTTGTGTTTTTTTGTTT
>WUAM01000056.1:1394129-1422100 GCA_024336885.1 Actenoides hombroni
ATGGCGGGAGCGGAGCGGAGGCCGGGCCGGCCGCGGCGGGCCGCTCGCCCCCAACTTCGGGAGCAGGCGGCGGCCCCGGCCCCGCTCCGCGCCCCTGCCCCGCCGCTTCACCCCCGGTTTACGCGGGTTCTCCGCTCCCCTGCGGAGGGTTCGGGCGGGAGCGGGATCCCACCGAGCTCCGGGAGCGGCCGGACGGGAGAGGGCAGCTTCAAGGCACTTGTGCCTACACATGGGGGAGTTAATAGGCAGAATTAAATATTAACGTTGTGCTAATAAAAATTAAAATTTCAAACGCTGGGGAAGCTAGAAATAGAAAATATTGCTGCAGGTTTTTTTTTTCTGTGTGGTGGTGTTGTTGAGAGGAGGGGAAAAATAATACAGAAGAGAAGGAAAGAAATACAGCCCAAAAGTTAGCATCGTCCTCTCGGTGACTTGGTAATCGCATCTTTGCACTGACCACTATGCCTCTGAACATGTGTCACTTGGTGGAGCAAGTGCTGCTCACCTTGCAGAGCTCCCTGGATCCTGTTGTGTTTAAAACTAGCCTTTATTTGCACACCTTATGTATAAAAGGTTATTGCACTTTTAAGGGGGGGGTGGGGAGTGATCTGTCTGGCCTTTTTACATGGGCAGCAGCTGCTGCCATGTGAACTCCAGCTACTAGAGGGATAAGTCATAGCCTGGTGCTGTGCATGCTGCTCAAGCCCCAGTGTGGTAACCAACTCAAGTATTTTGCATTAGTTCATATATAACTCTTAATGGGTAGAAGCCTGTTTATTTAATACCACGTCTCCATTCTTTGGCCATGATGTAAACATGTATCAGTGTACAGCTGAAGTTGTGACCAGTTTCAGTTGGCTCAAGTCTACAACTCGACTGTCAAGAGAAGAATAATTTAAGTCTCCCTGTTGGATGGAATAAAGGGATGTGTTACTGATGGGACATAGCTTCAGGGGACGGTGGTGTGTGTGTGTATATATACGTATATGCACACCATATGTGTATACCCCATAGGTATACGCATTCATCCATCCATACGCTCATCTGTTGGGTTTTTTCTCTTTTTTCGCTCTTCTCTACAGAGTCAAGATGGCTAAAGGTGATCCGAAGAAGCCCAAGGGCAAGATGTCTGCCTATGCCTTCTTTGTGCAGACGTGCCGTGAGGAACATAAGAAAAAGAACCCAGAGGTTCCAGTCAACTTTGCAGAGTTTTCCAAGAAGTGCTCAGAGAGGTGGAAGGTACCTTAATTTGTGACTTCCTGAAGGAATAGCTTCTTATGGTGTTTGCTGGGATGACGTGTGAGTGTCTGAACATGAAGGGAGCCGGTACTGTTTCGATTGGTGTGCCCTTCTTGGCAAGGTGTCCTGGCCATTGATCAAGTGCTGCTGACTGCTGTAACGATTGTGAAGGGTTCGGCCCGGTGTATCTGCCTGTTGAGGTGTTTCTGCTACAGCCTGGCCTTTTTTTTTCCTGTTCCTAAGCTGTACCTGTTGGCAGCAATCTCTCTCTAGGCCTGTGTCCTAGAGGACTCTGTCTGTGCTTGTCTGGTTCCTGCTGCTTCTCTCTTTGCTGAGTATGCCAGCTGCGGCCGTGGTCCCCAGCAGAGGACCTTCGTCCCCAAGGTGGTCCAGTTAGAAAACAAACAAATTCTGAAACTCTCCTATTGAGTCAGTATGTGTCGGCTTGTTTACTTAAAGTTTGCCAGCTATTGAACAGTTGGGTAATCACAGGTTCGGTGTCTCGTTTTTTTGGTTTTCAGACCATGTCAAGCAAGGAGAAGGCTAAATTTGATGAAATGGCAAAGGCTGATAAGGTACGATATGATCGAGAAATGAAGGACTATGGACCAGCTAAGGGTGGCAAGAAGAAGAAGGACCCCAATGCCCCAAAACGACCACCGTAAGTAACATGAAGGCATTAAACATACAAATATTTTTGTTTTGTTTCCGTGCCCTGTAACACAGCTGATGGGTTTCCATAAAGGAAGTAAATGGGGTGTACTCTTGGTGTAGCAGTATTGGTAATATTCATAGCTTACTGTTGCTATCTTGTAAATCTTCTGGGCAGCTTGTAACCTGGAGCGTGTAGAGCACTAACGGGAATTGTCATTACATCGTACTCTTAAACTCATAGTGATGGAAGACACGGAAATGACCGGGTCACGGTGAGACTTGTGTATCTACGATGAAATTGTGTCTTAGGAATAGACAACACTTGATTAAAAACTGTATTGGGTGAAGGCTGCAGGTCTGGGCCTCATTAAAATCAAAGCGTGTTTGAGTTTGTGTTTTGTTTGTGTTGTTTGTTTTTTTTAAAGTAAAAATTAAAAAAAACAAAAACATTTCTACTGAGTGTGTGGGTGTACGTGTGAATGTTGTGGGTGAGAGGTGGAGGAAGGGGTGCTCCCTGGGCATGCTGCTCTGGTGTTGACTGTCCTCTGGTGCTTCTCCCCAAGGTCTGGCTTCTTCCTCTTCTGTTCAGAGTTCCGCCCCAAGATCAAGTCCACAAACCCTGGCATATCTATCGGGGATGTAGCAAAGAAACTGGGCGAAATGTGGAACAACCTCAGTGATGGTGAAAAGCAGCCTTATAATAATAAGGCAGCTAAACTGAAGGAGAAGTACGAGAAGGTAAGGCTAGTTTTTACTTGTGCCTCTTCTATGCTGGCTCTTGTGTTGATGTGTTTCTGTAACATAGGCCCAACGAAGGTGGCCCCAGCGTAGTGAGCATCTCCAGTTTACAGGTGTCCTTCCTGGGTGCCCTGCGTGCTACGTAGCTGAGCTTTGCGTACGTCGGGGCAGGGTTAGAGAGCTGCAGGTGGATTCCAGCGAGGAGGGAGAGCAGCAGCGGCTGCTTGTGTTGCCCTGGCAAAGGGTTTGCCGTGCCGTGGAAGGAGCTTTGTCCCATTAGCAGGAGATTTTTGAGAGGCCGAGTTCCCTTCTCCTCCTCAAAGACATAACCATGACTGCAGGGTTCCAGGCCTCCATCATCTGGAGGTGGATGAGTCCGCTTAGGTGTCTGCATACCTGTGTATGTACCATGCTGGCTGCCTCCCCTTCTGGGGTGTGGCCCTGGAAGGCCAGTCCCTCATACCTTAACGCTGTACAAATGCTGTATATGCTTGCTGCGTAGAGCAAATTAAGACATCCCCTTGACTTTGCAGGATGTTGCAGACTACAAGTCTAAAGGAAAGTTTGATGGCGCAAAGGGAGCAGCAACCAAAGCTGCTCGGAAAAAGGTAGAGGAAGAAGACGAAGAGGAGGAGGAGGATGAAGAAGAGGAGGATGAAGATGATGATGATGAATAAAACTGTACAATACTTGTCTCCATGTGAATACCATAGAGTAGGGGAAACACCATAAATGAAGCACCTCTTATTTGAGATGGTGTCTCTTGCCCTTATTAGGCTTAATTAAAAAAAAAAAAAAAAATTTGGATTCCGATCGCGTTGTAGTTTCTAAAAGTGCTCTAGAAATTGTAACTGGTTTACATGAAGTGGCCATGGGTGTAGTGAGCACCCTGAAACTGTATCAAAGTTGTACATATTTCCAAACATTTTTAAAATGAAAAGGCGCTCTAGTGTTCTCCTAACTCTGTGCACTTTGCTGTTGGTGTAACAAAGCATTTAAAAATGTTTCAAGCATTTTTTTAATTTGTAAGGTGGTGTTACTATATGGTTATTGGCTAGAAAATCCTGGGTTATAAACTGTACATATCTATAGTTTGTAAAAACTAGACAGATTCTTGTGGTACATGCTTAGAGTTATGATGCCTTAGAGGAGCAGTGATTACTTGGAAAGGCTGTACGTTCCCCGGGGTGCCATGGCCCAAAGCATGCACTGTGAGGGTAGATCTATTTACACTACAGTGGGCGTCCATTTAGCTTAAAGTTGTCTTTCTGTATATAGTGAAATAGCATTCTGCTGCCATTCTTAGTTGTGGAAGGGGGTTCAGCTGGCATGAGAAGTGTATGGATTTTTTTTTAGTTAAGTGCGGTAGTTTTTAAACTGAAACTGTAGACATCTCTTCATCGTCAACTAAGTGAAGAGCCAGTGCAGCAACTGAAGTTCAAAAACACTCTGTACTTAAATGAATTTGCAACGTTCTGTTTTTTTTGTATGTTTAGAATGCTGAAATGTTTTTGAAGCAAAATAAACAGTATTACATTTTTAAAACTGTTCTTGACAACACTCTAAATTTCTGGTTTAAAAGGATTTTAACAACAGCAAGAGGTTCATTTTGAAGTCTGTGGCATCCCTCAGGGCTGGTGACTTAGGAAACATTCTGACTCAAGGATTAAAAAAAAATAAAAAAACTAAAAAAAAAATAAATAAATGGTGGCCAGCCAAAACTGGCTGAATTGAAAGAGATGGCTGCTCCAGCTAATATGCAATCGTAACTGTTTATGGCTGAGTGGCATAAGATGCTATGCAAGTTTGAACTTTATTACTTGAACTTGGGAGCCTAAATGAACATTCATGACGTAATTGTTTGTTTGTGTGTGTATATAGCAGCATTCAGAGATGCAGAGAAAGGTAGGTGGCTAGGAATGAGGCTGACACCATGGAATAAGTATAAAAGCATAGTTTGGAATTTTTTTTTTTCAGTTGTGTTGGGTAAATTTATAGCCCAAATGCATTGCTGTACATATTAAAATGTGCCTTTTTTGTCCTGTGTTAAACTGTTTCAGACTTGTGGTTTTTTCTAGCATCTTGGTTCATGGCAGGAGCCAGGCGCCTACTCTTAACTCCCTGCTGAAGGAGGAGCAGGGCGCAGGTACTTAGTCTGTGTCCTTTCTCTTATGACGCAAGTTTGAACAGGAGTTGGGTGCCATGAGGTGGGCTGGGGGAGCGATGGAGATCTTTCCCCTTTGGTGACCAAGCTGGCTGCATCACCATCTTGTTACCTTCCCAAATCCACGCTGGGGATGTTTTGCAGCCCTTGGGAGGGGAAGGTAGTACCTGGGCTCCAGCTGGCCACTAACCTCACTTCGCCTTAGCGCGGAAACTGCGCGAACTGGCAAGGAAAACTGGAGCACCCCTTTGCTACCCTTGAATTCCTGCCTTCTGCTGGCTGTAGTTGGCTGTTGGTGTTTGCTTGGCAACGAGGAGGAGATGGGTCTGTGAGGATACTGGAGTTAATAGCAGGTCAGAGTTGTGGGCTGCTGTGTGCAGCTGACTTAAGAGGCCAGGGTAACTCATTAGGGTAAACTGTGGGTAGGGGCTGCTGCCCCTGCTTCATTTGGGCAGAACTACAGATTAATGAGGGCTGGGTTTACAGGCAGTAAGTACTTCTAATGTGGATAAAACTGCTTTGTTGCCTAATAGGGTAGCACATCTGGCTTCCTGTGACTTCTCAACAACTGTAGTATCTTGGCGAAACAGCCTGAGCTAGTGTTGAGATGGACTAGAACCTGAAAGCAGAACCAAGCAAAACCTGGTAGTGGATGAAGCTAATAAACTTTGATGAAATAGCAACATGTAGCAGCTTTTTTTTTTTTTTTTTAAGGCTAAATTATAGTTGGATCACTTCAGAAATACTTCTATAATTGCTTAATTATGGCAATTCTTAAAGTCTTTAATGCACAAAAAAAACCCAAGTGTGAAATTGGCCCCGATTTTATGGGAGGTTGCATTTTAAAAGCCTCAATAAAGTTACATCTGGAAAAGAAACCAGGTACCTTTTGTATTTGCTACCCTTTCTACACATCTTTTGATGCAAGCAAGAAGACAACTGGAGCTTCCAGCACGTGGAAACTTAATGGGGAAGTGGTGGAACAGAAGAGAAGAGCGATGGCATCATTTCAGGAGCTGTAATACTGTTTCTATTGTCTAGTTGGCAAAATCTCCCCTTAGCCACATATGGGAATTAGTGTAGATCACCGCTGTGCAAATCGAGCTTGGTTTTGAATTAACTGCTAGTGAGCTGAGCCCCTATTGATAGTATTAGCAAATAAGAACTAGAGCTGACACCTCTTTGTCTCTGTTATATTGGAAATCTATCGAGTTGCAGGGCTTGATTAAGGTCTTGGGCCTTATGGTGCACTACCTATTCCAGCTCTGGGAGTTTCTAAAATCTGGTCTGCCTTGGGGCTGTGGTTCAATACAGTGCTAGTGCAGGACTCCGGGGACTCAAATTTGGATGTTGCAGATGTAGTGCTGATGTTTCTTCCACCAATACTCTGCCATTGATAAATACCATAAATTCTAGCCCCCTGCACTGTTTTTTTTTATGTTCTGAGATGTCATCTCAAATACTGGGAACTGCTTAATTTCACCCTGCTCCTTTTTTTGATCGAACACTCTCCAAATGCTTTTTCTCTCTGCTTTGAAATGCTTGTGGTGTTTCAGAGCAGACATTTCTGCTTTGCTGCTGCACAGCTGAAACTTCTAGTCTGACTTTAGTCCCAAGCCAAACAGAGTAAATATGTCTCTTATTAACTCAATTATATGTAGAGAAGGGTAATAATAAAACAGATTTGGGGAAAGGGAGGGGTGAAGAGAGACTCTTCCTTGCATGAATTTGACAGAGCTGAATGCGAGGCTGCTTGTGTTCCCAAAATGTGATTTGTTGCATCCCCTGTTCCTGCTGAGATGGGCTGTGAGGGTGGGGGGCTGTCTTAAGAAAAAGCAGGAACAGTACTGGTACTGGAGCTGTTAAAGCCTGCTCGCTGCTCTGGGGAGGCAGAGGATGGCTCAACTGGGTGGGGTGGTCCCTCTGGGTGCGTTAAACAGTGTCAGAGCTTTTGCTCTAGGGAAAGCATCTACTGGTGCTGATGTGGGGCAGAGATGAGCAGAGGCAGGCAGGGTGCTGCCTGACACTGTGCAGGTCCTTTCCCAGGGTTGGTACCACTTGATTTGTGCTTGGGACTATGTGTAGTCTTGAGAACACAGTTGCTGCTAGAATGCACCACGTCCCTCTGAAATCAAACCAACGAGGGGGCAACGGGATGAATTGAGCTGCTCTGTGCAGGCCAGAGCCTGCATCTGCTGAAAACGAGCCTGCCCTTCTATTAGCACAGCCCAGGGAGACAGAGGAGTGATGCTCTCCTGCTGCTCTCTAGCCCGTACATTCCTAAATTCAGTTGAAACGTGGTAAATACTTGGTGTGAGCCCTCAGACTAGAGATGGGGGCTCTGGGGAGGGACAGCACTGGGGAAGCTCCAGGGTGGGTGTGAGGTTAGCAAGCAGTCACAAGGAAAACCGTGCTGCGCGATGGTTTCCTACCGCTCGAGTCGGTATCCTAATGCATCTGTGGGGAAGCAGTGCATTAATTTTTCTGTAATAAAATTAATTAAAAATCCTAGTCCAAATGCATATTGAATCAATTAGCAGCGAACGGCTGCAGCTCTAACGGAGGTCGATAGGAAGGTGAGAGTCTGCGTTGGGGATCGTACTGGGGATACAGGCAGAGTCGAAACATCTTTCTTATCTGCTCCCTTTGAATGGCTGGTTTTTTTGTATAGTTTTATCCACTCCTAATAAACCCTGCAGGCACAGCAGCGAGGTGTGAGGGCTTCTCTTGGCTCCGGCTCAGGCGATGGCAGGTGAATGGCTTTTCGCTTCCAGCCTCCAGCACAATTCTGGCAGCCGCCTCGAGTTTATGTTTTCCCTCTGCTCACTCAGGCTGTTGTTCCATGGGCAAAGAAACATCCCCCAAGTAAGCCCTCTCCTGCCGAGGGCTTTGGGAAGCGGGGCGTGGACCAGGAGAAGAGGCTGGGATAGGACCTCCCTGCTGGCTTTGCTGGGGTGAGAGTGGGATGCTGCATTTATGGCCACGCTGCCAGTTGCTTTCTGACAAGCCCCGCGCTCGCTTTCCTCTACAAGATAATGGGAGGAACTGTGACAAGTGACATATTTCTTTCCGCCAGGGCTGCACCACATTTTAGTGCAATAAAATGAATTGCAAATTGCAGCTGTGCCGCAAAACAAAGTGTGCTGGAGACCCCATTACCAAACAGTTCCTCTCTAAACAGGTTTCAGCTTGCAGTGGAGAAGGGACTGAGGAGTCAGCATACCTGACAGGGGTTTCGTGCCCTACAAGATAACTTCATTCTTTTTTGGCAGGCTGGGTTCTGGTGGGAACGTGGTGTGCACCTGCCCCTGCTTGGGCAACATTTGGTGACCTGTGTTCAAAGTGCTCTGCAAACATCTCATCCTTCTGATAGATCTGATATATACACGCTAAAGAGCCATGTGGATAAGGGGTAGCTCCTTGCTTGTGCTGAAGATCTTGATTGGAGTTGTCTGTGGCTAAGAGCTCTTCCCTGAGCACCCTCCTGCACCTGGATCCCTAAATTAGGCAGGAGGAAGCAGCCCCAGCCCTGCTGGAGCTGAGAGCTATGGCTCATGGGTGGTATCTCCTTTTCTTGTTCCTGAACATGGCATGGCCTCGGAGGAACGCCTATGAGGTGACTAAATCAGGGTTAGTCTCTCTGTTAAGCTGGAGCAGAGATGGCAAGGGACCTCCTCAGGACTGGGGAGCCCAGAAGTTGTGTGGAACAGCAAACTGGTGCTGTGGTGGGGTTATGACCTTTGGAGGCTGGGGTGTGTAAAAGCAAATCTTTGTCTTGATGTTGAGAGGTGAAAATGCATTAACCTTAATGCAGGGTTGCCCGTCCTGCAGTTGTGTCCCCCAGCACAGCCGACTTCGTGTTCCTGGCGGAATTCAGCAGCCAGGAAAATCACAGCCTGAGAGCAGCCTTGCTGTGGGAGTGGGTGTTTTGATGGAGTTTGTGGTTGGCTTTTGCACCCCTGAAGTGCAGAGTACTGCTGTTGTGCCCCTATACCTGCCACCTTGTCTTGCTCCTGGCTGGGAGTTCCAAAGAAGACACCCGCGGAGCCGGAGCAGCCCGTCTGCACCGGTGTTGCGCGCCTGAGCGCGCTGCGGTGCCCAGCCTGTGTAAGGAGAGGGAGGTAGGATGCTCTGAGGGATAGAGCTGCCTTTTCCTCCCAGCCCCTCCTCTTGTAAAGCTCCTTCAGGTATTTCAAGTCAGAAAAATGCTCTTTGTGAAAAATATTAATCAAACATAGCCTGGCTTTCTTGCTGTAAGAGCTTATTGCTTGTAAGTGTTTTTAACTGCTTCTTTGTGAAGCTTAAGATTTGCTTTCTGTTAGTCTAGAAAATTAAGATGTGTAGAAGGGCGAAGTGGTTTGAGGGATTGCTTGAGACAAATGCCGCTTGCCTGCTGCTTATTACTGTGTGATTGCTCTTTTCCTCTATGGTACCTGGGATGCGCCAGCAATAGCTCATGGTCTTGCAGAAGAGTCTCAAGAAAGGTGGAAGCAGGGGCAATTTGGTCTCCAGTTTTCTTAAAAAATGTGTTTTGCTGTCTTCAGCTTTAGACTTTGGGCAGGGGCTCTTCCCTGGGCTTGAGCTTCTGCAGTTAAGGCATTGCTACCTGCAGCTCCTGGCAAAGGTCACTCCCCAGTAGCAAGAGGAGCAAAAGGAAACATGCGCTTGGTCTTTTATTGCTTTCTTTCATTGCTTCATATAGTAACTTAACTTTTGCAAGCTGCTGGGAGGTTTTTCAAACCAAGCTCAAAGATCAAAGTGTCAGTAAAAGTCTTAAAGAGAACCCTTTCTTCCAAGGGCTTGTCTGGAAGTGGAATAAAACCTGACCAAATAGCATTAGACTGTCTAATTAAAGATCTCTTGCTCCTCACTGTCAGTCATGTGTCATTCGTTGGTGATTCCCCACCAGAGAGAGTTGTCTAGCAAAAAAATCAGCTAGACCAGACCTGATGATTTGAACCTTGAAGGTAACTTGGAAAAGACCTTCAGTCGTTTTGAATGTAGGAGGACTTGGCTCTGTTTGTTTTCTATGGTTCCCTGTGTGTCTCTTTAGTGTCACTGTTCCCTCTTAGTGCTTTGCCTGGGGAAAGAGCGAAGGTGTCTCCCTTACAGGCTCAGCCCTTCGCCTTTTCCATCAACGTGTGATTACTCGTCTGTGAGGAGCACCAGGGAATAGTCCTGCAGACCCAGGGAAGTGGCATCTTAAAAAGCCAACTCTCCAACAGCAGTTCAGGCTGATCTTTCCAAATGCAAAGTGGAAGGAAGCCCCCAAAGCCCTTTTCTCTATGTTCCCTGCCCAAACCCTCGGAATAAATGCCCCCAAAATGTTTTTTTCCAGGTGCTGTTTCACAGATCTCTCAGCTTCTAAAGACCCTTTTCTCCGCCTGTTTTGTTTCCTCCCCTCCTCCCATTACCTGTCCCAGCTCTCCCTCTGCCCAGCAAAGCAGTCACGGCCAGCAAACCAGCCCCAGTGCTTTATTCGAGGTGGTGTAACTTCCAAACGTTGGGAGCAGGCTGGTCTGTCTTTTCCTACTACTCGGATACTTTGGGGAAGATCTTCAGGTGACGTGGGCTGTCGCTCTCTGCCAGCTCAGAGCACCCACTGGTGCTGTTCCCCAGAGATTTTGTGCTCGTGGCAGTGTCGAGGGGAACGTGAAGCTGCGGCAACGTGTGAGCCATTGCTGACCAGGAGCGCGCCGGGCTGGCTGGTGCACGTGGAGCCGAACGGTCGTGATGGAGGTGGGAAACGGGAGCAGGGGGCAGCTGAAGGATGCGGGTTTCCTGGTCTTGAGCAGACGGCATCCAGCCCACAGGGTCTCTCTCTCTGTGTCAGGGACCATATGGTGCTGTATTTCACAGCCAGCCCTGTGAGATATGGTTCAGCAGCTCATATAGATGGAAGGGAACAGGTAGTCTCAAAAATGTTTACAGTGCTTGTGCTCGGGTCTCTCGTGAAGATGGTTATGGGCAATGAAATAGGTTAGGCTGTACCACAGCCATGCTGGGTTTCTGTAGAATGATTGCTGGGCTGGGAACACCTTCTCGTGGCAGGGAACTGGAACAAACTGCTGTGGGGTGAGATAAGGTGTTAATTAATGTGTGGATGAGAAGCACCTTCGTGTACAGTCTTATCCTGCTTATCCAGAGGTGCTCTGGAAGGGTCCCTTCCCCACTGACCCCATTGGCTTGGGCACCGGCTCTTGCAGGAGGTGGTGGGGCTGTGCCGGAGCACATCGCAGAGCAGCTGAGCGACAGCCTCTCCTAAAGCAGAGCCACAAAACTCTGCGAGCTGGAGTGGGGCTGAGGGAAGTGAGAGCTGCCCTCTCGTCACGGACGTGGGTGCTCATGGAGCCCCATGCAGGGTGGGTCCCATGGGGACAGCTCACCCTGGCAAGAGCTTGGGGTGCCCGCGGCGGGAGAGGGGATCTTGCTGGAGGAGCTGCTGGTTTGCTAGAAGCCGTCTCCTAAATATGGACATGGTTATTTTTATTTATTTATTTGCTTGCTCTGGAATCTTTGCATTTTTCCCGTAATCCTGGAGGAAAATCAGCAGTGCCCCGTGTGCATGTGACATGGCTGCACACAAACTCCCTTTGTGACTTCTTTCTTTCACGGGGGAGAACCGCATTCAGGAAAAAGCAGGGCCCTGACAACAGGAATCAAGTGTTTCTAAATATGGACATCCCTTTTTGGACTAAAAAGTCCTTTTTGTACCGTGCATATTTCCCCTGTTAATCATTTCCTTTTGTTCCTCGCAAACTTTGGTCCTCCAGTGTTACAGAAGGAATTATAACCGCTCTGTTTGTAAACTTTCATTTGTGATACATGAACCGGCTTGTACGTTAGAGGAATTTGCTGGGTTTTCTTTTTAATGTGGTTGGAAAGGCCAGCGCCCTGGCTACTCACCCTTGGCTTTTCCTTTTTATTAAAAGCAGTCATATTTGGCCTTAGCCCATCTCGAAATATTGGGGATTTTACAGACCATTGAGCTTTGCCTGGTCCTATTCACTGCTTTTGTGCTTCACTAATTGGCTTGATAAAGACGGGCCTGGGCTCTGTAAAGTGCTTCTCCTCCAAGGTGAAATGTGAGATGGAGGGGGGGGAAATATTCAGATGTTCACTAGCAGTTATGCTCTCTGGATAATCTGAATGCATCAGAAATGAGCTAGAGCTCAGACAAAGTAGGGGATTAGGAGTCTGAGATGGGCGAGTGGGGTGGACATCTGGAAGCCTGCTGTTTAGCTTGTCTGCTGGGGTGGGTTGCGTCTTCATTATATGGGTTGTACGTGCTGAAAACGAACAGCGTGCTGGGATCCAGGTTGCTCTCTGTGGATACATTCTGAAATAACAATTTCTGTTCTTCTTTGCGGAGCACCCTGCCCTTCCCAGCAGATCTCTGCATGTTCAACTCAGACCTTATCACCGGCACAGGAGAAACTTGCCCTCTGAAGCTGGAGGGACTGGCTTGGGTTTTACGGCCCTGTTCGCAAACGCTGCCTCCGCCTGCTGCTTTGAGGCGTCGGGGAGAAAAACACTGCGTGTGCCCGCGGCTGGTGTTACACAGATGGCAGATGCTCCCTTGCCTGGTACTCCCTGCAGTTCTGGGCAGGTGCAGCCCTGCAGAGCCCGTCAGAAGAGTGAATGTGTGGAAGAGGAGGAGGGAAGCCAAACTCAGAACTTCTGAACCCTTCCTGTGTGCAGACCCTGGTTGTCCCAAAGTTGAGGCCATTGTTGCGGCACAGGGTCGCTTCTGCTGCCACCAGAGTCTGCCGTGGGCAGCACCGTCCATCAGGGGTTGGCTTCACTGGCCCCATCCTGCTGTCCCCCTGCCCATTGCCCTGTCCTGCTGACACGGCTCGGGGCACGGAGCTGTGGGTGGAGTGGGGACAGGTGTGGGGGGTTTCATTCGATGATGAAATACGAGTCTAAATATCCTTTTGCCTTTTTGAAAACACAGTATTGGAGCAGGAATTCCAAATATGTTGTGAGCAGAAATAGCCAAATAGTGGCTTGTTTTGCTTTTGTTTTTCTCTCAAAAGGCATTTCTTTACCAGCCTCTCGGTGTGCGCTCGTGTTTCTCCTCCTCCATCTCCAGTGCCTCGCTTTGCTCATGTTTGTTCCCTTCCCAGACAACCTGCCTTGGCAGCTTCGATTTTGGCCACAGCTGTAATGTACTGAAACATGGCTGTGCACAGCTGGAGCCTCACAGTGCTCCCACCAAATACCCACCGCTGCCTCAACAGCATCACACCTGCCCCTGGATGGGAAACACTGTGCTGAGCACACATCATGCTGATGCTTCTGCAAACAAACTGAGAGGTTTGGGATAGGTGCCTTGTTCAGGTGAGCAGTGGAATTCCCACCCTGCCTTGTCTCGGGTAAAGCCGAAGCGAAGCAGTTTAGGTGAAGGTAAAGAGGGGACCTCCAGGCACAAGTGCGTCATCCTAAAGCAGATGCAAGAGCTTTTTTGGGTCAAGCAAGAAGATTTTTAGTTAAGCAAAAAGGAAAACAGCATCGCTGCAGAAGAGAGACAGCTACCAGGGCAGCAGGGACCCAGGCAGGGCATTAGTAAAAGGTGGTTAAACACCATGTGTCAGTTGCTGCTGGACACGATGCCCCAGGGAATTAAAAGCAGGACTGAGGAGTGAGCTCAATGCAGCCATGCGGCAGCGTCCGCTGAAAGTGCTGACTTGGTGGAACGTGCCTGTGTCATGTCACAGATGTGCAAAACTTAGGGAGCAAAGGAAAGCAGCAAGTTTCTATATTTTTTTTGTGTTTTGTGTGGGATGTCCTTGTTTTACTTGTTAGCTGCACACACGCTGGCCTGGCCCGTGAGTCTCTCAGCACGGTACCGATGGGCGGGAGCTCCTGCTGCACTACTTCGCTTTATTGTTGTCTTTTGGCAAAGCTGACTTTTCTCTTTTGGGGAGACCTGATGGAGGAGCAGAGCTGAGTCCTGGCAGGTGCCAGCAGCTTTTTCACTTTCTGGGTGCCTTTGTGTCCTACTCGGGTTGAAACTTGGTGTCCTTACATTTTCTCTGCGTGAGCTCAGGGAGCTGAGAGTGATTTGTGAGCACCAGGCAGCGTGTGGATGGGCAGGTGAACCGGCTCCTTCGCTTGGTGCCAGCGTAATGCAGAGTCTGTGTCTTGGTCTCTGGTAGCAAAAGGTTTAGGCTGGAGAAAAGGAGGTCTGGAGAAGGGATGCAGCTCCTCTGGCATCACCTATGGGCCCCTCGGATGCCAAAGCTCTGGAAACAGGGTACAAAATGCCCTTTTTCCCCCTCAGGAATGCAGAAGGATTGTGTTTCTCCTGAGAAGTAGGGCCAGAGAAGTGTTTGTGTGATGTAGGGGAACTCTGGGTTAGGAGACTTGTGTGATTTTCTGCAGACTAAGTGCAGTTAAGCATTACAGCCCCAATTCTTGCTCTGTTTTAATGCCACTTTTCAGGAGTGCCGGCAGCACCATACGTTGGAACTTCTCTGTGCTGCAGGGAGAGCCTGAGAGGCTGCCCTGGGGACCTGGGAGCTTTGGGAGAGCTCATGGCAGAGACAGGGAACACTGCAGCTCCCTGCTACCCTTCTGCGCTGCCAGAGCCTTTGCTGCATGGTGGAGGGCCCAAGTTTGGGGGAGACAGCCCCAAGCACCAGATCAGTCCTGGCGGCTTTGGCTGGGGATGCTTCTGCAAACAGAAGCTGCTGGGAGTTTGCATTCCCCTTGGCCTCAGCCCTGAAGAAAGCCTAAAGCCTCGGTCAATAATAAGCTTACAAGTCAGTAAATCTTGGTAATGAGAAAAACAGAAGATGGCATCTGCTCAACACGATCTAGTAAACAGCTATTGAAATGAGCTGCCCGTTACTGCAGGGGTTACAGCTGAAACCCCCAGTTTCCCTGCAGGATCGGCAGGTTTTGCTGCCCCAAGTTCTTCAGAGTGGCTGCTGGAATCCCATTGAGGCTGAGCGTGGGGAGAGGCCCTCGGGAACAGCAGCCTGTGCTGTAAAACCAGAGGCAAGCTGCCCTCATCCCGTGTGCATGGAGCCTGGGATGAGCAATGAGACAGGACCGCCACAGTGGTTGCCTTCACCTCCTCCTCCTCCTGTGCCCTCTCCAACGCCTCCTTGCAATGGCTTCACTTGGAGATGTCCCCGCTTTGGAGGGTGCTCTGCAGCAAATCGGGGTTGGGGTAAAAATGGGAAAACAGTTTCTTCTCTAGCATGTCTTCAGAGATGCTGAAATGAGGTGAGCTGATGGGCAACAGGCACTTGGGGATAAATGAGTTGCGCAGGAGACAGCAGGAAGGGGAAGGTGCTGGGTCTTCGTCTGACATCCGCTTGGACAAGCTTGGTGCCAGTGGGGTAGGAGCTGGCAACCATCCTGGTCCCGCTCAAACTGTGTCTGCAAAATGGGGAGGAGGGGGAGGAGGGGAGAGTTCAGGGGAAGGAATCTGCATATGGTGTGTAATGCTTTTATGAATTGGGTCTTTAATAATTTACATTACCAGTTTAATACTTTGAATACAAATTATCTTGCCCATATGCTGTGCTGACAAACATAAAAATGGAGTAATCAAAGCTGTAATAGCACTACAGCAAAAAGACATAAAATGCCACTAGAAGGCTTAGGATAAATTATTGCATGCACACACTAGCTCTATGGCTCCCTGGTGCCAAAGGATGCATTGCAATTGCTTCCTCAGACTTTGCATTTGGGCTTGAGGACTGGTGCAGTATCAGGAGTAGTGCTCAAAATTCAGCGAGATGGGCAGCGTTTAACAAAGAGGAGGAAAGAAAAAAGGCTCAGACCTGTTTGATAAACACCGCAATTTAAATTCTGCTCTGGCATTACATGGACTGCTAAGAAAATATAGCCCACTTATTTGTAGGGAGCCCCCTTCTTTCTCCAGCGGGGGTGATTTGCATGTATTATAAACTGCAGTGTTGGCTTGCCATCTTCAGGCAGCTGCCACACACTGCACAGCATCCCTGTGCACCCCTGTCCATCTCTGCTCTGGCTGGAGGTGGCGGGTCCAGCCTGGGTGCCACAAAGGGATGCCCAGTGGAGGATGCTCGCCACAGCCTGGCACCAGGTGACCCAGGCAATGGTCCAGGGAAAACACGAGTTTCACCTCATCCCTCTTCATACCTGTGCTTGCTCCCCTCTGTGCCTGAGCTCTGTGGGACTGGAGGTGGTGGGAGAGGATGAAACAGCCCCAGGACCTCGTTGCTCCCTCCTGGCTGCCCTCAGGCTGCAGGTTAGGTGTGCGGGAATGGTATGGGTGGCCCTGGGAGCTCGTGGGTGCTGCAGGTGACTTAGCCATTTGCTTTTGGCAGCCTGGTGTCTTTTTGTCACACGTCTGCGTGTATACTGGGCATCCCGAAGGGCATGGGGCTGTGCAGCAAAATGGGCAGGCTTGCGGAGCAGAGATGCAAGTTGTGCTCACAGGGAAAAAGCTGCTGTTTGTAGACTCGTATTGTAGCTTGTGGCGAAGTCTTTGCTTTTAAATACCAGTCTATTCATTGGTGCCATATCGCAGAGGCGTCCCCGCTACAGGCAGTCTTTCACAGAAGGAGCCATTTAAGGCTCACATTTGCATACACTGAATTTCTCAGCTATCAAGGTTACTCCATGCTGTAATCCATTCTGTGCTTCTAATATGATCCATGAAAAATGAGGCTTCTTCCCAAATAAATCAGCAGCAATGGAGGGAATGGTGTTTTTTCCGGGAGGAATGAGGCTCTGGTGGTAGCAATATCTTTCCCAAAAGGCAGAGGCATCGGGACAGGCTCATTCTGTGCTGCCTGAACTCATTGCTGCTTGCCCTGACACCCAAACCCCTTGCACGTGAATGCATTTTTCCTACCTTTGCCTCTCCCAGGATCTGCTGCTGGCTGCGTGCCTGGGATGTGGTGCTAGTGGCGAGGGTGAGGTGCACCCCATGGTCTAGGGTTCCCCCTCTTTGGCTCATCCATTAGTGTATGTATCGGTGCACACACAGTCTCCGTAGGTCTGCGAGGAGAGGAGCGGGTGCCAGTGTTTGGGATCCTGTGTCTGGCAAGGTGGAGCACCCAGGGCTGCAGAAAAACAGAGCAGACCCCTCCTGCTTGCTCTGCCTGTCTCTGTCTCCCACCTTGCTCTGCTCCTCATGCACCCCAAACCCAGCTCCGTGCTCTCCCCAAAGCCTGGTTTTGCCTGTGAATGAGGTTGGGTTTTTTTGACAGGAGCCCCTGGTGCTGCAGCCTTGCTCTGTTGCCTGGCCCTGGGGAGCGGTCATGTGGCAGAGCAACCCCATATATTGCAGCCAAGCATGCCATGACTCAAACCCTTGGTGCAAAGAGGCAGCTGGAGCCTCTCCTGCCAGGGTTGATGGGGACCCCCTGAGTGGGTGAAGGGACCGGCATGAGCTGGGATAGGAAGGTGCTGGTGGGTACCCAGCCCCTGACTGAAGGAACTTTTCCCATTGCCAGATCTTCCGGATAATAAGGCCCTTGCTGATCCTTTTTCTCCGCTAACAAATTGGCTGAATCAAGACTGCAATGAGAAATATCCCCATCCTCATCCAGAGGGAGATTTTCAGCGTAAAAGGCTTCATATGACTCATAAACTCTAACATTTATTTCTGCGTGCAAGGTAAATATTTCCCCCTCTGAATGTCTACGCAATGCAATTTTGTTTAAAGCCTCCATTTGTTTAAGTCTGGAGGTGACAATAATTCACCTGTTTTCCCTTCCTGCGATTCCCCAGGCAATGACGTAAGCCAAAATAGAGCCAACTCAGCTCCAGCTGTTTGTCACTTGTCAGCTCCCTTCCCCAAACGCGCTCAGATGAGCTTTGTCCTGGAGTTTACACTCGGGTGCCTTCTGCTCTCTGGCTGTTGGTAGGATGCCCCATGTGTTCCAGTTTAGAAGAAGAAATACAGCACACCTATATGCAGACACTGCCAGGGCAGGCAGGAAGAGAGACATAATTTAACTCCAGATAAATCACGGTTTCACAGCGATCAGCCTGCCACAGGCAGTCGAGAGTCCCATCTCCTTGGCACTGTAACAATACTTGTCACTCAATGTCCCAAAGAGACACGCTCGTGGCCGGAGATCGTAGATGACTGAGAAGACGCCTGGAGTTATAAACATCATCAATCTGGAGAAAACAAATGTGCCTGGGAGCTGATGTCGGGTGAGGGTGTTCGAAGGCAGCGCTTACCTCTGCAGAGCATGGGATGTGTCTATGGGCTGCGTGGGTCCCGAGCCTCAGGCTTCCCCAGGTCTGTCACCACCTGAAGCTCCAGCAAATCCATGGAGGCAAAGCGTAGCCACTCCACTTCCCCAGGAAGACCTGGGACCCTGGCTTTTGGAGGGGAAGCCCAGATAGGGGTTAGCTGTTGAGGGGCAGAGGTGTTGGGTGGTGGCCTTAATGCACCACCTGCTTTTGTTCTTGGAGGGAAGGGAAAGAATGCTTCTGTTTCAGTGGTAGGTGTAGCTTCTGGGTGCTTTCTGCTGGAGATTTTCACCACTGCCGTGAAGCTGTTCAGCTCCTACTGGGGGGATAGAGAGCCCCAGACATGTCCTTGTCACTGCTTGAAGATGTCTTGTGTGAGAGTGATGGGCAAATGCGTGCTCAAAACCATGTCAGCACATCAGGTGTTGGAGAAGCTCCCGCTGCAGCACAGGCAGAATGTTTGTAACACAGGTGCCTCACTTTGGTTTCCATCCTTTTCGATACCCCTGTGCTTTTACTGGCTTTGATGGAGTTGCTTCTGACTTACAGCCGATGTCACATGAAATCTGAAGCAGGCACCTCTGCTTGTGTCCTGCGTTCCCTCCCAGGACTCTCCTGCTCCACCAGCAGCTCCCAGTGCTGCTCCCTGAGTCCCTGCCCATCTCTGAGGACATGTCCGCATCCAAGCCTACACTCAATGCTAATGTGCACAGGCAGTTTCTTCTTCTGTCTGCCTTTTTCTTTTCCTCTGTTTCTAGAGGAAGCAGGATCCAAGGCTGCCATGTAGTGATGATGATGATATTACTGTTAGTAGTTATTTCTATTTCCATAGCTCCAAGAGGCAGAGAACAGAGTCCCACTGGGTTAAATGCAGCACATGCTATAACAAAAAAGACGGTCTGGGTGCCAAACAACTTGCAATCTTCTTAATGTAAGGAATATAAAATTAAGATTACTATAGCAACATCTTGCTCACGTTGCATGCAGATAGGACTTGTTGGTCTTTATATATCTGTGTGTGTGTGTGTATATATATATGTTTGTGTAACATACATATACAAACCCTAAATGTCTCTGGCAACTTTTTCCATTGTTGAATTTATATTTAATTTCAAGTTCTCTGTATCTCATCTCTGTGTTGCTCCTTAAGATTTGTGTCCAGCTTTCCTTCAGCAAGCCTTGCCTTCTCCTTTGGGTTCTTTTCGTGTGCACTGTGTGCCAGACTTGAGTCCCCTCTGCCAGGAGCAGGGACAAACCCTGATCAGAGGGTTCATTCCATCTTACCGATGGTTGTGTTTTAAATGTATACACCCCTGTTAAACTCCATAACTGACTTAACATCTCCAAATATGTTTTCTTCAGTCAGTTTGTAGGAGAGCAGGGTGAACCTAAGACATACAAATCCCTCTTTTCTCTTCCCATCTCTTTTCTTTCAAGTTACTAGTTCAACTTTAAGGGGAATTTTGTACGAGTTACGAACCACTGCTCTCACTTCTCCTCTACAATGGAATAAAACCTGGGCCTAGGAGTGTCTGTGGGAAGGGCAGAGCACAGCCAGGAGCAGGGAGCTGAGGGGAAGGCAGCAGGAGGATAGCTGCACCTACAGTTCAGCATGGCTTTCATTCCCCGGGAAAGCAGCAGAAATTCAAGCACAATTTTCATCTTGTTGCAGAGGTAAGTGGAGTTACTGATAAAAAAAGACTTTTAACATCATCAGATCTAAGGAGCTGTCTTTGCTTACCAGCCTACAATCGGGTAGGAGGGGAAAACCAGGCACCAAACTGTGCTTATGGGATCTGAAGAATATTGCTCTCCGGCAAAGAAAGATGCGTCGGAGGGATGTACCCGTTTCTCAGGAGAAGCAGGAGGAACTTACGTCTCGTTTGTAACAGCTTTGAGGCTGTAGAGTTGAACGTGAACAGTTGGAGGGCTGGTGGATTTGCTGTTTTGAGACCAGACTGTAATGGAGATCTGAGAACCAAAACTGAAAACGTCTGCTGGCGGGTCTGGATGGAGGAGCTGGAAAGCAGCCTGAAGTTGCCAGCTGCAGATTTCTGGTGTCTCTGACTTAGCAGTATTGAATCTAAGGAAATAAATCATAGCTCTGCCTGTGGGGTCTAGAGGAAAAACAAGGGGGTCAGGGTGAGAAGGGTGAACAAACCCCACTTCCCAGTGGATCTGTGGGGAAGCAGAAGTGAAAAGGCGAAGAAGGGATCTGCACAGCATAAAGGGACCAGCATTCAAAGCCCTCCCCAGGCAAACACAATGACTTTTCTTCAGACAGAACTGCTCTATGAGGAGGAATCAATATCCTTCTGCAGAACCTGCAAAAATGCTGACAGGCGTGAGCGTGCAGAGCTGTTGCCGAGTAGGAGATTTCTGGATGGAGCTATTGAAGAGAGGAGTAGGATGGGAGCAAGTGATGCTTCACATGTATGTCAGGTGTTGGTGTGGACTTCAAGGTGATGGGCTAAGAGTATAGGGGCAGCTGAAGATCAGACCAGGTTGTGGGGAGTGGATTGAGGACCAGTGTAAGTTCATGAGAACAGTGTATTAGAGTGCAGAGCGAAGTGAACGTTTTAAGATGGTCACTCAGCTTGCTTGTTGCCAGTGATTAGCAGGAAAGCTGTTCCTTCACTGAACCAGCCCTAAACCTGGGCTGACCTACAAGCAGAAGAGCCATCGCTATCTCCTTCCCTAAATGAAGGCAGGTTCAGGGGTCTGGTGGAGCAGTGGACCTGGCCCAGGAGGAGCCAGCAAGGTCTGTAGGGCTGAGGAAACCCATCCCTGAGACCGCTGGTTAAAATGCACACACATTTTCTCATCCTTTTCTCTGGAATGGGAACCCATCAGGACAAGAATCTGTTTATGATGCTCAGCTGAAATTGAACTGCCCTGGACTTCGCTGGGTAAGGGTGGTTGCTGTGGGCAGTGTGAGCACTGGTGCTGTGAGCTGGGTAAGGGTTTGACGTGCAACAGCCCAGAGATCTGGTCGCTCACCCCTTGGAAATCCCGCAGGGCTTTGCAGGTGTTCTGGAGTGTCCAATGAAACTGGGGCGTTTGATGGGAGTACAGCGAGAGGGGGAATCATTTTCCTTTGCCCAAGGGGTGCTGAGCTTCCCATCTGTGGGCTGCAAGCTGCTGGCACGTACCATAGTGATAGCCTCAGGAAAGGGCACCTCTTCACTGAGGAAAAAACTGTGGCTTTGGAGTCAACTCAGTGTAGTCCCTCTGTTAACCCTCTCTGCATCACTGCTGTGGATGGCTGTCCTGCAGGGACACGCTTCCCCCCTGGCTCCACGGCACTGCCATCATCACCATCACCTCTACGCTTTTTTATTTCTCTTGACCTCTGTGTTCCCATCAGCCTTTTTTAAGCGAGCCTGCCACCAACCCTGTAATCGGTTCCCGTGTACTCCTATTTATGCTTTCACCCAGCAATTTGCGCAGGGCCGTCGAGCTCTCTGCTCATAATTGACAGGAGAAAGCAATCTGCTTCATGAGAGGAAACATCTCCACCGGCTGCTGGATCCGAGCAGGCTATTTCCCATAATGAGGGTGAAGGAAAACAGGATCTCGCTAACAGCCGCGGATGTAGCTGAACCCTCATTACTGCAGGCGCAGAGGTGCTGCTTGGGACATAATTAAGAGCTCGATATTTGGAGTACAGCGTGTCGTGCTGTCCTTCCTGCGCTGCTGGCTTGTGACGAGGCACTTAGTGCCAAGCGCTCCTCAAGCTTGCTTGAGTCGCAGCTCCCGCGAGCCAGGCTGGAGGAGAAGCTGCTCAGGGAAGGGAAGGCTCCTTGTTTTTTCACTTGTGCCTGTTATTTCTCCACTGACAGAGGATGACTGTGGCAATTTCAGCCTTAGCATTGGAAAGAAGCTGTCGATGGCAATTAAGTGATTTTGACAGGAGAGTGGCATCAACTGTGAGTGTCTCCACAGTGATGGTGTGGCTGGATGGGCAACACAGGCAGGCACCAGTGAACCGGGCTGACCGGAGCCTGGATGGGTTTGTTGCGTGCCCTGCCAGGCCTGTACCATCCCCAGCTGGAAAAGCAGGTTGGACATAGTCTTGGGCAGCAGAGTAGATGTGCATCCAGGTGAACTGCAATGCAAATTGGAGATGGGGAGGGGGAGGAATGTGGAGGAGGGTGTCCTCAGAGCATCTTGGCACTTTCCATAACACACCATTCCCCCTAGAGAGGGACCAGGTGCCTGGCAAGTGATGCTGAATGTCTGAGATGCCGCACAAGCTTTTGGGGGTGTCATAGAAAAGAACAACCACTTCTGCTGGGTCAGTATCCACAGAGTGGAGAGCTTCACCTCCAGGCTCTCAGAGGGGCAGCTGGTATTACCTCCTTGTGAAGTGCTAACTAGCCCTTTTTATTGGGATTGAAACACAGCTAGAGTGTCTCTGTGTACAGGCAGTGGTAAACAGGGTAATAACCTGGTGTGTCCAAAAGGTTGGCCTGACTCCCCTAGCTGATCCCTAACTGGGACAGACCTCAGGCTTGGGGAGGGGAAAGTTAAAAAGGGAAGAGAAAGGGAGGTGAAAGGCTGCGAGAGCTGCACCAGGAAAACCGACGGTGACTTAGCAGGCACCGAGGCAGGAAGCTGTGGGAGCAGTGGGATTCCTGTGTACGTGGTGTGTCAGGGAAGAAAGGGTAGACTAGAAAGGGACCAGTGAAAAGATATCTGTAAGGAGCAGGAGTGGGTTTGTGGTTGGTTTTCAGGTGTAGAAAAAGTGACTGGATGAGGAATCGCAATGGGAAAATATGCAGTGTTTTATTTTATTCTCCTGCAACCCCAGGAGGTCTTGGTGTCAGGGGGGAAGCACCTTTGCTCGAGCACATGCTTCTTCGATATGGTGTGAGAAGGATGAGCAATCCCTCTTTTGCTCAAGTTAAAGGCAGATCTTGAAGACAAATAGGGCCCCTGTCTGAGGGGACCATCTGTCATGAAGCTGCTTTCTTTTCTTGGCTTCTCCCCTCTCCCTTTCCTCTCTTATATTCACTGCCTTGCTGACAAGCACTGAGCTAGCAGCACCTTGAGTAACTTGCCTGTTGCTCAGCAATATAGGACTTTCTTACTCAGATACTAAAATCTTAAAAATCTTTAGGACTTGCTAGCCATGAAACACATCAACTGAATCTTCCTGGCTTAATGAGGTAAACAGTTGTGACCTTCCGTTTCTTTAGTTTGCCACAGACAAACCCTACCAGCTTGGGCATCACTTGGGCAAAGTCCTGTGCTAGCACTCAGCTGTGACCTGTGCAGCCCTGACAGCCCGCACAGCAACCAGGCTGCCTTCACTGGGAGCAGGCCCTCCGATTTGGGATTTTTTTTGTGCAGGATTCAGTAAGAACATTGAAAACCCCCACATTTCATCCTAGCACCTGGAGACCTGCAGTAAGACCAGCACCAAACTGGCACAGTATGGGCTACTACCTGATGTGGCTACTGTTGAGGGCTATCCCAACACCCCAGCACAACATGTGTCCCCAGGGACGCAGAGCTGGGTTCAAGCCACTGAAGATGTTGCAGGGAAGAGCTTGGGTTTCTCTGCACATGTCATCAGGGCTGGAGTTATTTGCTAGCAGAGGCTGTGCATATCCGATGCATAATTCAGCCACTGCCATACAAATCATCCCACTAGTGAAAGGCTTTTTGGAAAGCACAGTTTGCAAATCGCGACAAACTTTGACCTAAATGTGCTGCAGCTGACAGCCTCGTATGGCACATTTTAAACTTTTGCCGTCACTTCCTTCTGAGAGGCAAAGGGAATCTAGGTCATCCTCCTTGCTTGACTGTAATGAGGCTAATTCTGATTTCATTCGTGTTGCATCCTTGAGTTTGAGATGGGGAAAAAATGGGAGATTTGAAACGGCAAGCCAGACTCAAAGTCATTCTTCTTAAATCCCGACTCGGAGCAAAGGAAGTGGTTTGATGTTGAGTCCCAAGGCAACATTGTTGGTGTCATTTAATATTCAGGGTACGAAAGGAATACAAAGTTTTCCTTCTTTCCCTTTTTATTTAGATTTCAGCATTAAGCAGTTGAGCTGAATGAACAGGCCTGTGTCCACAGCTTTTTGAGCAATTAACAAAAAAGCCTATTCTGGGCGAGTGAGCCGTGTGCTCTGCGTGAAGCTGCTGCTTCAGGGACAAAGAGGGGAAGTGGCTGAACACGAGGTTATTAGTTTGTCTGGAGTTTCTATGCAAGCACGATGGCATAAATAGAGCCGCTTGTTTGTTGATCTCTTCTGCGATGGCAGCTCAGGGCAAGCTGCTGTATTCATCTATTTATTGCCGAAGCAACTAGTGCTTTTTTTCCCAAGAGTGGGATGCTCTTATGCCATGCACAGTACAGCTGTGTTGCCTCTGCAGTAAATAGCTGTGCAGTCCACATGGGCAAGAAAAATGTGTGGGACAGAGCGAGGGGGTGAGAAAAGGCGTTGGTCCTTATTTTGAAGGTGATGGCCATGATGCACGGAGGGACTAAATGGCTTATTTGAGCTGTGTTTGTCAGCTCAATGAGTCTAAGACTGTGCCAAGGAATGAACCTCCATTGTCTGCGGTCTAGACCAGAATCTTAAAGAAGCAAAACAGTCTGTGGTAGAAAGGCACATGCTAAAGGTCTATAATGGCTGAGCACCACGTCCGGGTGGTGTTAAACCACGGCAGGCTGCTGAAATCACTATGGGAGGCAGAAGAGACCTCTTAAACCCTCTGATCTGCTCAGGGGTGGAGGAAACCTGCTCTGCCCATCACTGAGAGCAGCCCTGAAGGGCTCCTCCTCATCCTGTCTGGGGCTAAACAGCATGGGAGTAGCCCACGTGGCAAAAGATTTATTAGCCCCATTTCTGTGTCTGCTCATGTGTCCCTCCCAAAGGCCTTTCCGTGAGTCAAAAGGCCCATTTGTCAAGAAATTACAACTTTTATCGCCTGTTCTTCTTGCTGGATGTAAACATGAGCACCAGACTGGTGTGCTGGAAGGGATTCAGCTTCATTCAGCACTTTCATGCCGCACATTTGGATCTGCGGAACAGGTGCTCAGTGGGACACAGGCAGGGTTGGTGACAGAGCATTTCTGCTCAGGGACCTCAGTGATAGGAATGACTTTATGCTACAAAATGCCTTTGCAACTCACTGGGAGTTCTTTGCAGTAGGAAAACCACTAACCTGCCCCATGCTTCTGTCTGGTGTCTGCTTTTGCAGGCAGAGAGTTACAGTTCAAAGAAAACTTGCTTGCACCCTTGTCTGCAATGAAGGCATTGAGACATTCAGTGTAGAAGTTCAGGGGAAAGCTTTCTGGTGCTACCGTTTTCTACATTTCTCCTTCCTTCTCATGTGTCTTCCCTCCTTTGAAGGTGGACACCAGAACACCTTTGAATGAGCCTATGTTGGGATTCTGAATTTCCCAGCCTGGTATTCCTTATCCAGTGCTAACCTGTCTGTCCTGGGGGAGTTCAGGGAGCTGCTAATTATTTTGGTAAGCACGAGGAGTTCCCCAGGTCTTGCTAAAGAAAATGAGTATGTCACTGTTGCTAAGCAGGCTCACTCAAAACGACATACAAATTGGCCTTAAATATGTTGAAATCAGTATAGCAGTATTTGTGGAGAACAGCCATTATCTTTGTGTATTTGACAAAAGTTAATTGTCTCTTTGACAAAATCAGTGTAGTAGTCAGCCTGTCCCTGTACAGGGGGGGGAAATCCTTCATTTATAAGTGATTCATTAAGTAGCATTAAAGCTGTCTCTGAAGACAAAATAATCTTTTTAAAGAGGACTCAAGGTACCGAGAAGGAAGATTAATGCCTGAGCTATTTTTCAATTACGCAAGAGTTCATTTGTTACAGCATACCTGGATGAACTCTTGCTAAGCTGCATACTTTGGTAGGGAGGGTTGGGAAGGGCAGTGTTTCATGGCACTGGGTGAATCCTGTGCTCAGTGAGGGACGAGTGATTCTCTCACATTGCTGTCATGATGGGTGCGCATGCCATGGCAGGAGGGTGCCAGGCACTGCTCCTCTAAGCCTGTTAGCAAAGCTGTTAGATTTTTGCAAAAACAGTGTTTGAAAAGCATTGGTGGTACTTGAATACTTTTCACAGATTGCATTCTGCTCGGTGTTCCTGTTTGTGTACATGTACATAACCTCCCTGGTGTGGCTGGAGTATTGATGGGCTCTGGTTTCTGACCCTAATTCAGTTGCCTTCGCCTGTGATCGCGTTCATGGTCCTTGCACAATCAAAGGAGCCTAAATTCTTCTAACACACTGGGGATATTTTTATTTCAGTATGATTTACGTTAGAGGTTCTGGTAAAGTGTAATTAAAAAGGTCTTATTGATACTGCTGCCTTCATTTTTTTTCCCTTGCCACTGCTTCCTAGAGTGCTAGCCTTAATTGAAGTGGTGAAGAGTCCATTTAGCAGGAAGGTGGGAGGAAACAGCCTGAAAATCATTCATCTAAATCACTCCACTGATGAAAACAGTTGCTCACTACATCTATCATAATTTCTCAGTATCTTACGAGAGATTAGTCTCTATAACTATGCAGATGCACACATGCCTGGTAGAGTTATGAAGACCTTCCCATCTAGGGCAGTCGCACCGGGCCATGGAAATATACTGGGTTTTGCAGGTATAAATTATGCACCAAAGGAAGTTACCAGATGAAAAGCCCTTTTTGTGTTTTTCCAGTTGCAGCAGTTTCATAAAATACGATCCTCTCTACTTCACGCTGCTGTACTAACAAGTGGATTTTAAAATATAAGTGAGGACAAATTCTTCGCTGTGTAGCTTTGGTGCTCCCATCAGTGCTCTAGCCCAGGACATCAGCACAACCACCCCTGCCCTGCAGCTGGTGCAGGTTGGTGGGGTTTGGCAGAATTTGCATTTATACTCTTCCAACTCTTCATCAATCAATCAATCACCATTCATTATCACTAGACAAAAGCAGTTCCCTATGGGATATCCCAGCTTGGTAACATCCACGATGGAAGGGGCTGGAAGATAGCACTAGCAGGTTTGGTGCTAGCAGAAGGTAATTGTTCTGGGTGCAGGTTTGCTGGGGCTCTTGAGAGCCTCCAGAGCTGGGGAAGAAGCAATAGCCTTGCATACAGCTTTAAGCAACTCACCCAGAAAGGCAGCTTTTTCCTCGACTTCAAACACCATCTTCATTAATGTCAAACCATGTTTCTACTAGCAAATCCAAGACACCTGTATAGAAAGTCACATCCCTATTCTCCACATCTGAAATACATCTGAGAGCATCTTAAAAATGATGCAAACAGGAGCCAGAGTGGAGTGGTGTGAAGGTGAAAGGTGCTGAAAGGATGCATCCATGGGAGCTGCTCCTGCTCCTGCTCCTGCACTGCAGGTAGGTCCTGAACATAGACCAGCTGAAGGTCTGTGAACAAAATTATTTGCTTTGCGCAGAGGAAATATTTGCAAAACTATGCAGAATTAGGTGCAGAGTGTCAACCAAGAAGCCCGAAGAAACCAAATTTCAATCCAAAATGCTCTCTTTGTCAATTTGAAAATGCATTATTTTTGATAATTATCTTCCAAAAAAGCATTTTGTTTCCAAGCTGAGTGCTCTCCAATCATGGGGAAAAGGTAAAAAGATGCTTAAAGCAGCTTGGCTGAGCTGAGGGCTGAGCACAGATGCGGGGCTGGCTTTGACCCCATGCCACCAGGCCAGGGCAGACCCTGTTTGCTGCTTGTTTCAGCTTTGCTGGCAGGGAATATGCCACTGAAGTGTACGCTTTTAGCTTTGTTACTGACTAGTTCGATCGGGCAGTTTTAAAGTCCCCAGGCTGTGGCACAATGTTGGGGTTTTGGGAGTTCTTTTGTTTTCCTGGGGAATTTTTCCATACTTGTTAATAGGTGATAAACTGCTGTACTTGAGGGTACTTGGGAGAGGCAGAGGGCCTGGCCACAGGGGAGGGGTTTGAATGAAT
>WUAM01000056.1:1423731-1492494 GCA_024336885.1 Actenoides hombroni
GTGGCCCCCCCCGCGGGACGGGTGCCGAGGCGCGCTCCTCCCCGCGGCGCGGCGGCCCGCCGGGATGCCGTCGGGGCGGGAGGAGGAGGAGGGGCCCCGGCGGCAGCGCGTATGGAGCGACCGGGGAGCAACGGGAGCTGCCCGGGCTGCCGGCTGGAGGGGGGTCCGTCGGCGCGGGCCGCCACCGCCCTGGCTGCCGTGCTCATCTTCACCATCGTGGTGGACGTGCTGGGCAACGCTCTGGTCATCCTCTCGGTGCTGAGGAACAAGAAGCTCCGCAACCCCGGTGAGCGCGGGGCGGGCGCGGGGGGCGGGCGCGGGGCGCGGCGCGGCCGCGCTGCCAACTTGCCGGCGGCGGGCGGAGCGGAGTGGAGTGGTCCCGCACCGCTCCCGGGGCTCCGTCGGTACCGGCCCCGGCCCCGGCCCCGGCTCCGCACGGCAGCGCTTCCCGCTCACCGCGGGGTAGGAGCCTGCGGGGCTTGGCGGGTGACAGCCGCGGGCGGGCCCGCAGCCCCTCTCCTTAATACCGGGGCGGTTACGGCATCTCTGCCGCGGGGGAAGGGGTGGCGAGCTGCCGATGAGCCGGAGGAGCACCCGCTCGTCTCTTCTCTCCGGTGACCCGAATTACCGCCGGGGTTCCCGCCTCGCTGTCTGTCTGTCCCGTACCGCTGCTTCTCTCCTCCAACTTCTCGGAACTTCTGTATCCCCGAGGCAGCTGCAAATCGAGGAGCCCGAACTGACGTCGCGACTCAGGTAAAACACACATTCTTTCAGCCTGAAGCGTGCTGGGAAAGAGTGAGGAAAGCAGGTGCTGATAAGGAAAACTCTGAAGGGTTTTCCCATCCACCTGCTCCAGAGTCAGGTGCAGAGGAAGACTGCTCTTATTTTTAAGATCAGCCTAAAAGCAACGTGGAACACTTGCTTTTATGTCCCAGCCTCGCGTATCTTATACCATTTGCATCCTAAAAGCTTCAGATGGCCAACTGAAAGCAGAGTGAAGATTTTCCATGTCTTTTCTATGGGTAATTTGAAAGTCTGCTTTGGAGCCTCACATTTTGACCTCCCTAATGAATTAATCTAGGAAAATGGTTAAGTTGATACTGATATCAACCATCTCTAAAGATGGCTGTATTTTTGGGGGTTGTAACTTTCTTGCCAAAGTCTTGTTATTTTAGCAAAGAAACAGCACTGGATATAAATTTTAGCAAAGAAATAGCACTGGATATAAATAACTCTGTAAGGAGTCTTAACTAGTCTGTGTAGCGCTGCTTAAAACGTACCGCAGAGTATGTTTTGCTAAGGACTACACCACTGTCTGCTTTTACAGCAAAAGACATAAAATCTATAGTTTTATAGCTTGTAAAACAGTTTTCATGAAATACCTCCAGTGGTTATAACATATAAGACAAAGTTATAAACATTTCGGAGATGCTGATCTCTCTTTGTCTCTCTCAATCTGTAAATATGGAGTAACTCAACCGAGTTTCAGTAAAAGCAGCAGATGGGTAAGACTGATGGGACCACTTACCCCCAGTGCCTTTAACGTTTGATTGCTTTACTTACTAATGATAGCACACAAATGGCCGTTGGCTTGGGCAGGCGCTGGATGCAGTTACCTCAACCAGTGAAGTGCTCTCCAACTGGTATATGAAACGTGGCCCATATGATCCACAACACATGAACATGCTGTACTGGGTGTAAGAGAACTCTAATACAGTTGGGAAAGGTATTTTCCATTCTCTTCAGCTTTGCTTTAAAATGTGAGTGCTGTGAGCTTGTGATCAGTGGTTCTGGGAAAGAGAAATGGAGACATCCTTCCCTTCTCCCCAAGATAACTAGTGTTTTATGTTATCTGAGTTGGGTAGCAGGCAGATGTAAAACTATTTAGCTGCTTTTATCACCTTTCAATTTGTTAATCACTTGAAAGCATTTCACGTCTGAAGGCTGCTTCTGCTGCGGGTTGAGTTAAAGTTCCTGTGAAAGTTGAAAAGAACAACTTTCTGTTGAAGGGTCTATGAAGCTGTTTTCCAAATCTTAATCCCTGTCAGTAGCCTGTTGTCTGCTCTAGGTACAAGCTATTGGGATGTACGAGTAAAACCAACAGAAGTGAAATATTTGTTACCCTCCCTGATTAGGGGAGGTGGCTCTCCTGGTACACAGAAGTTGAGCATGACTAATGGGGAATTCAGTGTTATGTGCTTCAACGCAGTGGTGGGTACCGAGAGCCCCACCCTGTCTTGTTGACTTGAGCACTGTTCCTCCTTCAGTCAACAGCCTAAACTGGGAATGTCTTTGCTAAGTCACTGGTGGGGTTCAGCAGTGGGAAAGTGAGGTGGTCAGACTGATGGTGATGGTCTGAAGCTCAGCCAGGTCTAACCAGAACTGAACAGCTGTCATCTCCTTTTGCTGAAAAGATCATGTGTGTTTAGGATGTTCAGACAATGTCCTGCATCTGTCCCTGTTGGGATGCAAGCAGGCTGTCTGCTTCCCTGGATGCAGAATGAGAAGTCAGGGATCTCAGCTTAGTTCATGCTTCTCCTGACATATGAGCAACACCATGAATGAAAGGAGCTCAGCTGGATTGCAGCAGCCAGGTTGAAGTCCTTTGGACAAAGAGTTTCTCTGCTTGTGTTCAAACCTACCCTACGCCAGTCCAATAAATGAAAAGGACACCCCTTCTGGATGTGTCATCTCTTGCCAAATCCTGGAAGCGCCAAGTCCTCTGTTTCTGGAGCAAGCTCGCAGGGAAGCTAGCAAGAGCTCAGCTACAAGATCGTCCAGCTGGAGCTAAAACTGTATTGCCAGGATAAGCTGGATTCGGGCTGGTATATAAAACTGGCAGTGCTTCAGAAGCTGTGTTGGGTGATTACTCTTGTGGGAATGGGAAATTTGGTCAATGCCCCTGGACGTCCCTGCAGTACTTGGCATGCTTCAGCACCTCTGTGCAGCCCGTAGCTGCAATGGGCAGAGAGTGCAAGTGTGGCTGTCAAGCAGGGTCTCACAAGGGTGTGTGAGGTCTCACTGGTGTGGCCAGCTGCCTGGAGAATATCAGCTGTTGCCTGGAGCTGAATAAGCAGAAAGAGATGAGTGATGCTTGTGGGCAGAGGAAATCCGGATTCAGTGAAAGGCCTGGGCTTCCTCCATGGTTAACAGTTCACATTCACAGTTGGTCATTCAGTCAGTCATGCTGGAGGGCTGCTGGTGTTAAGCTTTCCTATAGTAATGTTCAGCTACCTGGACACTTGATGCTGCTTGTATGGTCTGAGAGCTCCAAATAAAACTCCAGACTTTGGTCCATACGTGTGCAGTGCAGGACATTTAGATGGTTGAGAGTGAAGAGTTTGAGGAATAACCCAGCTGTGGCAGGAGAGATGTCTGAAGGTCTATATGGGAGGCAGGTGAGAAAGAGTGAACTTTTTTGGCAGCCAGAAGCCTTCACAAACCTGGCCACCCTGCTATCCCTGCACTGGTTGAGTTTAAAAGCGAAGGACCTGACATCTAAAACTTTCCAAGAGAAATCACCTCACTCCTATTTCCCTCTGGGAAGGTGTAGCATATATTGGGTGGGTGTTGGTGTGTCCTGTGTTGTTACTGGAAGATGCTCAGAGCAGAGATTAAGGCCTATGTAGGAACTAATATGAGTGTGCAGGAGCATGACCAACCAAAGGCTGCTGGCATGGCTGAGTTCACAGTTTTTCATTTGTGGCCCCTGCTAGCTTTACAAGTGCACTTGTGAAAACCTGCATTAAAAACAGCCAGTGTTTTTCAGAGAGATAGCCTGCCCTTTGGGCAGAGCCTCTGGAAATACCCTTCTCTAGCTCTCCTAACTTGCTGTAAACTTAGGCACGCAGTCAAAACACATCTTCCCTGAAAGCCCACATCTCCCAGCAGTGCTGCCTGGAGCTTCGTGTGCAGAGAGTGATTTCTGCTGCCTTGTGGGCCCTTTTCCCTCATGGAAACATCGTCTCTCCAGGGATCTGAAACCTCCGTGGGGGCAGCTACTGCAGGTATAACTCTAATGAGGTCACTGGGCTCAAGTACCTTTTAATCCTCCGGATATACACTATACACTGATGTTTGCATAGCGCTGAGGATTTAGTTCTTAGACTGTCACACCGGCCAAAGGCGAGCGTCACACAGAAGTCGGTATGTGTTATGTCAACACAGTTACCTTTGTCAGCCAAATGTGTACTCTTAGAAGAAATACTAGATCAGCTTGACAAGCCCTCTGACCAGAAAACTGTGTTGACTAGCACTAACTGTGTTTCCATCTCCGAATACCAGCCGTTCTTCTGCCAGGGACTACAGGCAGGGTAGCCAGCCTGCACTTCCCAGGTCAGGCTGTTTGCCTGATGAAAATATTGGCACAACACTAAGTTTTTGTTTGCTTGAGTGGAGTTTTTTATTTATTGTTCTAAGACCTTTGGAACTTCCTGGCTGGCCTGAGACATGTTTCGGTTCTTTTTTTTTGTTTTAAAGTCAATGTTAGGGATTTGCTGAGCCCCTTCATACCCTCTGATGTGCAGGTTTTCTAGTTACAGACATGAAAAATGGTTAGCAGACAGTGTTGGGTATCTCTTCTACTTGCTTTTCAGAGAATTTTTTTTATAGCTGAGATGTGTCATTCCTACATGAAAAGACAAAAAGTAATTCTTATACTTTCTACACCTCCTGTATCAGGATAATTTCACTTTACTTTTTTTATTATCAAGCCTATTGTATTGATAGATTATTGCTCTTTTTTTCCCTGATATACCTATTGTCATTAGTTTGGGGTTGTGGGTTTTTTTTTTGCATCTTTTACAAAAGGTTTTCTTCTTTATAAAATGTGTTAAGTTCCAGCTACTAATTTTATAGTGGATCTGCTGTTTGTTACAGATTTTATTTATTTTTAAATTTGGCTCTTGTCCTTAAAAAAATTCTTATTTTAAACCAAATAAACTCTTTTTGAGCATAGTATTGCTATTTTGGGCAGAAAGGAGGGCTTGACTAAGGCATCTTTAAATATCTCCCAATAAACATTGTCACATTTGCTTATATTTAGGTGTTTTCTCTCAGTTATTTTTGTGCATATTTCTAGTTTTGGGAAACTGACCTTTTAGGGACGTTGTGTTTGACCATGTTCTGATTCCTTATCTCAGATACAGTTGAGAGCTGTAATTGGTTTTCTTCCAGCTACTGCAGGATTTCCTTGCCCTAGAAAGCTATTATATGTAGGTGTGTTGAGATTATTTTGTTTTTTAAATTTTCTTAAATTATTATTTTTTTTATTTTTTTTTTTAGCACCACAAACCCTCTAGCATCTGCCACAAGCCTGAAATTATGTCTTTTCTTTATGTACATTATGGGTAGATGCTTCAGGAGCTGCTCATCTGTTCCACTGATTCATTTGTCTATAGCAAACTCCCACCAATGCTTTACCCAGCCTCTGACCCTCTGAAATATCAGGGACTTTGCAGCAGGTGTCTTGGCTTTCTGTTGGGCTCTGCTGAGGGAAACGTGCTATTTGTCAGTGGAACAGTTTGAAGGTTATTTGGGCTCTAGGGGACCCTGGAGCTGCACCCCCTTCCCTGCTCCCTGAGTCCTCCTAATGCGGGAGGGTGACACCCGGCACCCCCTTGCTCTTGAACAGCAATGGGTGAGCTGCTGACAGATGCTCTCACTGTTGCTTCTCTGCTGTTAGTGGGGAAATAATCCATGGCAGTGTTTGCTTTCAGCTTCGTTATTGACTCACTCAACTAGGCGGTGATGAATTTGCTATATCAAGCTGACTACCAGTGATGCTCCCTGTGCCGTCAACTGTGGGAATGTTAACTGCAGCGATCGGGCTGCTCCAGAGAAGTCTGGCTGGGGCTTGGTGCGGTGATTGTATGGGCAGTGTGGGAGGTGCAGAGAAGCCATTGGAAGCAGTTTGTTGTGTGTGCAGCAGGGGGGTACCAAAGTGCACCCAGTGGGCTCCAGTGGTGGAGCAGGTGTGCTGTTGGGGATGTGCTGGTCCCTCTTCTGCAGCCCCTCTGCCCCTGTGGCTCTGCAGGCAGCTCTGGAATGAGGCCACCAGGAGATGGGAGAAGTGGGAGTGACAGTGGAATAAAACCTGTGAGAAAAATTAATTTGGATTAAGGTAAAGCATGAGCTTTAAGTGCAATAGCACTGTGAAGTGAAGAACAGCTTAACCTGTTTTTTCCTAGAAGGTGATTTGCTTAGTGAGACAAAGAGGAATGGTGCTTTGCTTGGTCCATGGCACAGCTGCAGGGCACAGCCCCATGGCCAAGCTGATTTGGAGAGGTCTCTGACAGCATCCCCTTCACGTGCTCCAGCTTTGATGGGGGTTGAGGTTGGGTTCCCACCCAGACCCTTGCACATCTCTCCTCCCAGTAGTACTGCGCTGGGCTCCTCCTGGGCTGCGGGAGCAGCACAGTGACCAGAGTGCCAGGGATGAGGCTCAGAGCTGCTGTCCTGCCCAGAGCAGCATTGGCGGCTCCGTGCTGCTCCACTCCCGTGCTGTGCTCTGGGAGCTTTGGAGGAAGCAGCAGCTCACTTGGGCGTGAGCAGCTTGTAAATTTTTTGGAGTGCAGTAGCTTCACAGACAATTCTAAATTGGTCCTTCATACAGCTTCGTAGGGGATCTCAAGGGGATTCCATCCCATCAACTGTGTGAGGTCAAAACCACCAATTTTTGGGTTTTCTATATTTTTTTTTAGGGAAAAACCCCTCCTTATAGTGCATGTAGATGGGAGTATTTTTAGGAGTACTGGATCTCAGGAGCCTCTTTGTGAAACTTTGCAGAACTTCCAGCAGAAATCTCTACACCCTTGTTGTGGTTTAACCCCAGCTGGCAGCTAAGCCCCATGCAGCCACTGATAGGATGGGGAGAAAACTCATGGGTTAAGATGAAGACAGTTTAGTAGGTAAAGCAAAAGCTACTCACACAAGCAAAGCAAACAAAAGAATTCATTCACTTCTTCACATCATCAGGCAGGAGTTCAGCCATCCCCAGGATAGCAGGGCTCCATCACGCATAATGGTTACTTGGAAGGACAAACATCATCACTTCAAACATCCCCAGTTTTATCTTGCAGAGCATGTCATTGTAAGGTTTGGGATATCCCTCTGATCAGCTGTCCCTGCTGCTTGTGCACCCCCAGCCTGCTGCTCGATGGGGTGGGGTGAGAGGCAGAAAAGGCCTTGGCTGTGTGTAAGGGCTGCTCAGCAGTAATGGAAACATCCCTGTGTTACCAGCACAAATCCAAACCATAGCCCCGTATTAGCCAATATGGAAAAAAATTAACTCTGTGCCAGTCAAAACCAGCACATCCTCTGACTCCCACACACTGGTTTTCAGAACAGCTCCCTCTTGGAGCATAACTTGAACAACTACCAGTTGTGGATGTGTGGCTGGGGAATGGAGCTAAAACCCTGTTAGTCACTCTGTAAGTCAGCAGTGCTCAGCATGCACTTCAGGTGTACCAGTGGTTTCATAGCCAGATGGTATGTGGTCGAACAAGTGATTATATGATAAATATGTGATTTGAGAGGAATAAATCAAGTTTCCAGTGGAAACGGTAATTCTGGCACTTCTGAACTGAGGACTGTTTGTCTTTGCAAAGTGTTCGACAACTGCTTTGTTACATGTTGGTGTAGGTCTCTATACAGTTACCCTCAAATCAGTTGAAACAAACCCCTTCTAATTAGAAAGATCTGCATCTTGTGCCATGCAAAATAACCCACTGCCTCCCCAGGAAGGCCTTCTTCCTGTGGACCTCACAACAAGAGATAGCAAGCCAGGTTCAGCCTGAAGCTGAGCTCCGTTTCTCCCTCTCTGAATCCTTCCAAACCCTCTGCCCTTCCTTGCCTCTTGCAAAGGCTTTTTTTTTTTTTTTTTTCCTTTCAGCCCCAAAGAGCATTGCTTGATGTTCCTGAAAGATCTGGAGAGGCAAGTGCTGGCTTAGATAATAGCAAATAATTAATTACCTTGCAGACAGTCCTTCAGCGCAAGCTGGAATGTGTCTTGGGAAGAGGGAAGGTGGGCATACGTACTCAAAGTAGCTGTTCCCTCTGTGACTTGTGGAGTGATTAATTAAAAGGCTTAAAAAGACAGCCATCATGTGATGGCCTATAAATAAAATGGAAATTAATTCAGAGATGGGGTTTGTATGCTGCTTTTTTTTTTTCTTTTTGCATTTTCATTGCATTTTGTTTGCTTTTCTTTCTCTGTGCAGGATGTTTAATCCCTTCCAAGTCTGTTCCACAGCAGAGAGCAGGGGTGGGGGAAGGACAGAATTGTCCTTTGAGCTAGTTGGCAAGGAGAAGGCTGTGCCACAGTCCCAGGAAACTCCTGTCCCTGACAGCCTGATGGGACTGTTCTTTGTGGAATATGTAGAAGGAAACCCATCCCATGACATAGCTTTCTCAGAGTTAACTGGTCTTATTCCCAAAAGTTGAAGTGAGGACCCTGTCTTCTGAGACTGTCTACTTGATGTCTTCTGTTGAGAGACCTCAGATCTTGCTTTGTTGAACAATCCATAGTGTCACCTTCAGATGTGATGTTGACAAACACTGCAATGGCTATGGGGGACTGAGGTCCAGCAGCCCAGAATCCCTGCTTGTCCTTTGACTGAGGTGCAACACTTGTGGGCCTGAGTTTGGTCCTGGGTAAATTTTAGGTACAACTGAGCTGAACATGAGAGCTGCTGCGCAATGTGTGTATCACAGCGGTGGATCCTGGGCCAGCATAAAAGGATCCAGGTAGAGATGAGTTCAGTGAGGCCTGGGGCAGGAGGATGCACAGAAAGTGAGGGAGGAGGAGGAAAAGTGGGATTGCTGATGGAGTGGTGAGAATCCACTCCCTGCAGGAGGCATGGTGGTGGGATGTGCCAGCTGCAGCCAAAGCAAACAAGGGCGGGTGATAGGATGCTCAGACCAAGCTGTGGGCAAGGTGGGGAGAACTGGCAGCTCTGCCTGTTACAGACATTTGGTTTTGACTGTAAGGGTAGGTGGGCTCAAGAGACCCTGATGTCTTCTGTAGCTGGCCCCAGGGGTGCCCAACAGGCACACAGCCTGCAGTCCCATGGGCTCTATGAGCCATGAGTTAAATGGAGTCTAATGTATTTCAACTGACTCCTTGCCCTGCACCCGGCCCTCCAGATCTCCGCTTTGAGTTTTATTTCTGCAGATATTCAGAGAGCAGAGCAAATTGAATTTAATGGGGTGGGTGAAATCCCCAGCAGAGTCACGTTTGGATGCAGTAGGCACTGGAGCCCCGGCCTGTGCTGCCAGAGGGAGGAGCAGCCTCCCCAGTGTGCCCACAACATGGCTTCTGCGAGGCCCAGGCTGCCCGTGGGAGCCAAGGTGGGAGCACAGGGCTCTCCTGTGGCTTTAGCTCTGTCCTGCCTGTGGGGAGATTCACAAGGAGGGATTTAGGAAAAGGGCATCCTGGCCTGTGTCAAAAACAGTGTCCAGCAGGAGTAGGGCAGTGATCGTGCCCCCGTACTCGGCACTGGTGAGGCTGCAGCTTGAGCACTGGGTTCAATTTTGGGTGCCGCAGTATAAGAAAGACATTGAGGTGCTGGAGCGGGTGCAGAGAAGGGCAGTGAAGCTGGTGATGGGTCTGGAGAAAATGTCTTATGAGGAGTGGCTGAGGGAGCTGGGGTTATTTAGTCTGGAGAAGAGGAGGCTGAGAGGAGACCTTATTGCTCTCTACAACTACCTGAAGGAAGGTTGTAGTGAGGTGGGTGTTGGTCTCTTCTCCCAGGTAACTAGTGATAGGATGAGGGGAAATGGGCCTAATTTGCACCAGGGGAGGTTTAGGTTGGAGATTAGGAAAATACTCGTAACTGAGAGAGTGGTGAGGCCTTGGAACAGGCTTCCCAGGGAGGGTGTGGAAAAAACATCCCTGGAGGTGTTAAAAAAAATGTGTAGATGTGGTACTTGAGGACGTGGTTTAGTGGTCATGGTAATGTTTAGTAGACAGTTGGACTTGATATCTTGGAAGGTCATTTTCAACCTTAATTATTCTATGATTCTATGAGATGTTCTCCAGGTGGTCCAGGATTTTCCAATGACTTTGCAGAGTGACTGAATTACTTTCCTGTGTGTTGTGGGGTGAGGAGAGTCTGTTGATTTAGGTGACCACAGCAGCTTCAGCCAGCTGTGGGACTTGCATATGAACATAGCATTAGGAGGGTTTGTAGTGCAGGCAACAGGTGGAGAAGATAAGAAGTGAAAGACTTGAGTTCCTGGGATTCTGCATGGGAATGGGTTTGAGCTCTCCTTTTAGGGTGGAACTGCTGGAGACTGGGAGGAGATGATCTGTGTCCAGTGCTGCTGCTTCTGTACCAACCCAGTCCACCTACTTACTGTCCCACTTGTATCTGCTGGCCAGTTTCAATGGCAGGTGCCATCCGGATCTCACAGTCCTTCCACTTCTTTGGCTCTGAGTCCCATCTGCGGGCTGCTGAAATACTCCTGCCTGGCTTTTTTAGTGTTGTGCATTTGTCCTCCCAGTGCCTTCATCAGCACTCAGCTTTGGGGCTTCCTTGGGCTCAGAGGGAAGTTGAGTCACAGCAGCATCAGCAAGAGGGATTTGGTCTTGCTCACATGGCAGCCAAGGGAAGAGCTGATGGGAGCTGTGTTCCAAGGAGAGCTGATGGAGGAGGGAAGGGTTGGGACATCAGGGGAGGTGACCAGGGCTCCCGCTCATGTCCGTGAGGGAACAGTGGGGCACGGATGGCAGCACAGTGGCAGTTCCTCCTGCTGCTGTTGATTTCCAAGCAAAACCTCATGTTGTTCTTGGCTGGTTCCTAGGAAAATAGATTATCCCATATTCAAAATATTCACTCCTGGATTTAATAATATTGTGAAAATAACTTAAATATATTTCTTTCAGAACCTTATGGTATTCCATGGAAATTCTGTCTGTTTATCTGCTGGGGTTGCCAAGCATGTGCTCCAAAGCCAACGTTCATGCAAGTCATTCCCCTTTTAAACAGAAGGGGAGAACAATAGCCTGTGTCGGTGGCTTTGGCCCCATGCTGTCTGAGAACAACGGCTGTGCATTGTACCATTCACTATCTACGACTTCTTAGCAAAGTCTCTTGGGTCATATCTCTGTTGACATTGCTAGAGAGGCACCTTGGGGAGTGGCTGGGCAGCCTTTCTCTATGGCTACGCCTTTTTCAGGTTACTTTGTTCTTCAGTCTCTGCACCTATAGACACTGTTCTTTGATTTCTACATGTCAAGGTCCTCCCTCTTCCTCCTTTACTTTGAGATGCTCTAGAACTCTTTGGAAGTTGCCTCAGTTGTGGAGGAGCTGGGAAGGCAGTGGAAGCCTCTCGACACTGGGCTGGTGTCTTCTGTGGAGAACTGATGTGAGCCAGCTCAAATAAATGCAAACCTCAGACCCTGCGATTGATTCCCCAGCCAAGGGAAGTAGCCCAGCCTTACAGCAGCTCCAGGCCAAGCATGCAGCTTTTCTGTGTGGTCAAGGAGGAGGTCAGAGCTGAAATTCAGGAACAGTGCCATGAGGACATGGTCATAAGGTGCATTAACTTTATCTCAAGTGCTGTAAATGCAGTTCTTGGTACAGAGACTAAAAGCAAGGCATGACGACATAAAATATCCCTGGAAGAGGCTTCCAGGAATATATGGAGTAGATAAGTTGGCAAAATTAATATTCCTTATTTTCTGTCACCCTCTCCTTTGTCCTCTGTCGTATTCCCCTCTCACCTCCAATTTTCTGACTCCTGGTGGAGGGCAAGTCATGCTCACATGAACAATATCTGTTGACATCTGACTGAAAATATATCTGTCTCTTGTGAGGTTTACATGATTAGCTTATTTACCAATGGCCAGGATTATCTCAGCATCTCCATAAACAGCAGCAGCAAAGATGAAGATGTGTTGTTATCTGTCCTCTGCTTTCCTTCACTAATTCTACCTGTTTTCCTTCTGGCCTTTTAAAAATATTGGCACCATCTCTGGACTTTTCAGTGCTCTGGTTTTCAGGGAGAAATTAAGCTAGAATAAAGTATAATGGTCCCTTTTATGCAGAAGTAGATGTTGTCAAATCAGAGATTATATCTTGGCTTTTCCAAGAGCAGACTGGAAATGAAAGAAACCTTTTCTACCATACCCAAGATACAAGTGTTATGTCAGCAGCAAGCTCTGCCTTTATGTCTTGGGTCTTATGTCTTAAACAGTCTTTCTACTAATCAAAACTGATTAGGCAAAACTAATGGGACTAAGTTGAAAGCTTGCTGACAAAACGCTTTAAGAGTAGGTGTAGCTGATGGGCACTGAACTGGTTGGGTACTGCAAGTGTGGATTGTGAGCTCTGCCTCTCCCATGCTCGTCCATGGGATTTTCTGTAGGGAAGGCAGAAGTGTGGTGTGAGGGCTTGCAGAAACAGGCACCTGTGATGGGAGAAGGAAGGATTTGCTTAGTGGGAGGCTGTTAGGCTAATCTCTGCCTTCAAACAGGCAATCCTGCCTGCCGAGAGTGATCATGGTCAGCAGCTGGAGCAAACTGGAGCAGCAGGAGTCGCAGTTCTGTGCTGTTCTAGATGAGACACAGGGGATCTGCTTACATTTCTTGCTGTGATGCATCTGGGTGCCCCAGGTGCAGAGTAGTGCCTTGCATGGCACCCTGTGTTTTAAAGGTTTGACAAGCCTAATCTGTTGCAAGGTGCTCTCTTTCAGGTGAACTTCTTGCCTAGGTTAGGAGTGGACTGAAGATCTAGGGGTGTGCTGTCATCTTCTGGTGCTTCAGAGATACATCAGTTTTATCCTCATAGGAAAACAGAATTTGTTAGGAAATGTACTCCTGTTGTTCCTCACAGATGCTGACCAGCCAGTTCTTAATTACCCAAGACCTTGACAGGGACTTCAGAGGGCTCTGCTTTCAGGAGGACAGCTGCAGTGAACAAAACATTCCCGGCCTGGTCTAGATGAGAACTGCAAGGTGAGGTGATGCCGTCTGCCACTGCCTAGCTAAGTCCTCCCGAAAAGCAGGTCAGGACAGAGGACCTGGGAACTGACTTGAGGGAAGACCTAGGCAGAAAAACTAGGGTTTTCTGTGCAAGGCAATGAGGGAGTAAAACTGGCTTGCACTGCCTAATTAGGACAACAGACTAATTAGCTAATGAGAGAAACCTTCCCAGTGTGGATGTACCATCAGAAGCCATTAGAAGTCTTGCTAAATCCCAGGCTAGACAAAGCCTTTGTGTGGGAGCAAGAAATAACCCCTGGATAACACCAGCATTGTGTCTCTTTAGCAGACGCAGCCTTCTCTGCCTTCTCCGCGGGGTCTTTCAAATAGTAAATTTGCTTTGGAATAAATTATACAGATATGGAAACAGAGTAGAGGTTTGCAAGGAGCTAGACTGTTTCAGCCTTCCTGTGGCAGCATGTGTTCTTCCTTACTGGTATTTTGACTGCAGTTCTTTCACTTGTTTTGGGGTTTTTTGAGCCAAATTTCTCCCAGGAGAGGCTGGATTTCTTCTGATTGATTTTAGCTTTACAAAACCAGCTGCTGCTGCTGGACTGTTCCTGTTGCTTTGATGAACCAGGTTTTTTCACAGTTTTTTTCTTACTTTTGAAAGTGATTCTTTTGCCCATTTGCAACAGATGTGGGACGATACCTGCTTTTCCTCCCATGTGGAAAATGATCATAGAGTAATGATCAAAGTCTGATGGTTTTTTTTTTTCTGGAATGTGATCCTGGTTTATAATCAACCCTTCTATTTTCCTCTCCCTTGTTTTTAAATGAGTTTCAGTTCCTAGTAATCAACAAAGCCATGCTATGAAGAGGTGCCTCAGATATCAAATTGTGATTTCCCCCTTTTCCAGCTTCTAAAATGTTCGTAACATGGGTAGAAGCTTCTCCTCTGAGGGTGCTGCTGAACAGCATTCCACCACTGCTTCAGCTTCTGCAGAGGTGGCATGACCATGTCAGACCTCTGCTCTCACTGATTCACTTTTACCCCTATAGTTTAATATGCACATGGGATACCCAGTTAGTGGTTGTGCACCTGTGAATATGTCTCTGGTGAGGTTTGCTTGAGAGGTTTCCATGGTTCATACTCACAGAATATAGAAGATGGCAGAGAGGTGATGGGCATGAAGGTAGTTCTGGTGTGAGGGGAGGGTGGTTGTGCTGCAAAGTTGTTGTGCATTATGGTCCTGTGCTTAGTTGCCTTGTGGCTGTAGGACTTGAGTGATACTCCTGTGTTGTAAGGGTACCTTACTGCAAAGGTGGTGTGTTGTTGGGCCAAGCCCTTAGCCACAAGCTGTCCTTAGTTGTGGTAAAATCCCCCTAAACTGGGATGGAAGGATGCAGCAGGTCAATGAAGAGGAATTGCTGAGCAGCCCTTTGTTGGGTTTAGCTTTCTGCTGCGGACATCTAAGGCAAGTTCATTTTGAAATAGAAAGCCTACTGGCTATTCTGCACTGTCTCACCCAGGAAAAGCACTTAGATTTTTGAGACAGAGAAGCCAATTCCTGCAAAGCATTGATTTTGTGCTTGTTCTTCCACACACCCTTGCTTCTCTAATTCTGCTGAGGCTGTTCTTTCACTGAGGAAACTGGGAAGCAAGTGGAAAGGTGCTGTGTCTGGGACATCTAAATGCATTTGGTTGCTGACTGCAGGATGAGGATGCCAGCTCTGATGGGCTCCTGGCAATGTGTTGCACTTCTGTCTTTGGAAACCCAGTGGCCCCTTTTGTTCTGATGGGCCTTTTTTAACTGTTGGACTTTCCCCAAAGTGAGGTTCTCAGTGTGTGCTGACTCCTGCTTAAAGTAATCTGGTGAGATACAATTTGGCAGCCCACTGAGTACTGTAAGTAGCTGGTGGTGCAGCTTCATTTGTGGCATCCTGGCTGCAATGCTGTTAGCAGAGCATAAATGGGTTCCCCTTGCTTTAGTGGAACAGAGGGCTTCCAGTATGTCTTGAGCATGAGTGTTGGCATTTTAATAATTCCAATAATTCTAATAGTAATGCAGTAAGAGTGGGTGCTGGTCCCAGGACATGGCTGTCCCCGCTGTACCACTTACACTGGTTTTGCACAGAGGAGATGGTCCTGGATGCGAGTGCTGCTGGAGGTTGCCATGCTGCTGCTGCATGGGGGGCTGGCCACCCTCCAGCCCCTGGTGATGGCTGGAGCACTGGTCTGCTGGAGCACTGACATATGAGCTGCCACACCAGTGGGGACTGCAGATTGGGGACTGGCACATTGCTGTCGGGAAGAAAAGCCATGCCATGTGTATGATGTCCATGTACAGGGTATTGAGTGCCTGACCCGTTCTCCTGCTGCGCTGCATGTTCCTGGGAGGAAAACAGAGTGGATTCAGGAAACAGAATGACTTTTTCCCTCCTGGACATCCTAGAGCTCAAAATACTCGAAGATCTGTGCTGTAATGGGAGGATAGACACTTTGCAATCACACTAAAAAGATACAGCATAAAAGACTTTTGATTTGGCACCCTTTGTCCTTCTGACTGTTGCCGACTTTAAAGCAGGCGAGATGTATGCTGGGGTGGCCTTGAAGTGGCACAGGAATAGCAGCAGGAAAAACCGGGATGGAAGTTCCCTGCAAAGTTTGTAAAAGGACAGCCTGAAGCTGCAATGTCACTCAGTTGCAAAAGAGATGAAAGTAGCTTGTTTTGGCTTGGGTACAGTCGCTTTCTTATGCCTCTGCCTGTGATCTTTGTGGCTATGTATTTGTCACAAATGGTTTTCAATTTCCTGTTGTGAGTGGTGTGAGCAGTTAGGAAGCTCTTGTGCTGGCTTTCTGGGAAGCTAGGAATAAAACCCAATGCTGTTGATATCTCTGCCACCAAACTTTTATTCTTACCCTTCACACTTGGGCAAGTAAGACACAGGGTGTGATTTCTCCAGCATGATGCTGAGCTGTGGACTGTAACAGGAGCATCCTTTCCAGGGGACTGCTGATGGACGAATACATTTCGGACCCGCTATGTGCTGCTTTCTTTGTCTGAAACAAGAAGATTTAGAGCTGTGGTACCCGGAAGAAGCTAAGATGTGTTTGTACCCATGCCATCATCAGGTTTACTTTATTTCTGTCAGGCATACCTGCATTTTTTTGCATTTTAACAGATGCATCAGGGATAACACTTTTTGAGTACTGCCGGTGGTGGGATGTGAGACCTATAGATCATCTGTCTGTGGAGCTATAGTTTCACCCATACTATATTAGTTTCTCTGCCTTATTCCTTCTCCACCCTTTGAAAATGATTTTGCTTTTAAGTGCTTTTCCCAGCTGTAGAAAGCTTCTGACGTTCAGAAACTCTCAACTTCCATCCCAGAGAACACAATTCTTCTGCATTCTCTATCAGTATGTATTCTTTAATTCATTATTCCAGTAACACTTAAGTTTTCACACATTTATGGGTTGCTTAAAAGTATTAACGCTATGAATTCAGACTGTATGTATCTGACAATGCATCGGATCTGTTCCTCTTTTATTTCCCTGTCTTCCTCACATGCTGTATAAATTCTTTCAGCAATTAACAGTGTCTGCCTACGTTGTGTTGGGAGTATCTTGAGAAGTAAGAAGCCAGCTAAAATTCAAAGCAGGACAAGGAAATCTTTATATGGAATTTGAAAGTGCTGCACAATTATAACCAAAGAGATCAAGTATCTTTGTTTCAAAAGCTGCTCTGTCCTTTTCCCTCCCCTCTGAATGGTAAATGATCTGTATTAAAATAGTTTAGGTGAGCAACAAAACACATCTATATATAAGCAGCAAAGAGACAGAAATAGAGCAAGAGAGTCCAAAATGATTTTGTGAAGCAGCTTGGAGCCTTCTAACTTAAGATCTGTGTTCTGAATCATTGTGCAGAAAACTAACCCTTTGTCCGTGTGAACAGCTTGAGACAGGCTTTAAAAGGAAAAGGTGACATGAAGTCTGCTGCTTTAGTGCTTGGGTTTGCCTTGTGATGAGGACATTATCTTTTGGAATCACCTCTACTGCCATCTTCTCAGTCTCCCCTTTTCTGTGATGCTCCCTTGGAAGTGGGCCAAGACAGTTTCAAACTGGGAAATGATGTAAAGCCAATGAGCAGCATTTCATGACATGGAAAATATTTACTCTCTTCTGTCAGTCCTCTCCTTCCTTTTCCTTAATCTCTGAACATCTCTATGCATAATCGTGCCTATAATTATAACCATGCTGGAAACAAGAGTGTGCTACCTCATAATTACTTTAATAAGTAATATTTATTTGTTCATATGACTTTCATTCTCTTTCATGTACGTTAAAAAAATGGATTTTTATCTGCCATTGTTTGGAGTCAAGAATGTACTGTGTATTTAGAAGCAAACACAAAACCAAACCTTTTTCTTTTTGGGGGGAAAATAAATCCCAACCACAACCTGTGTTCAAGACTTCCCAAGTATTTAAGCAGAAGTAGTAATTGTCTTTAAGTAGTTAAACTTCTGGACTTTTAACTGAGAACCACACAACTTTTTTGAGAGGCTGTGGGAAGGAAAGATTTGGGGTGTGTGTGTCCAATTTGCAGTTCAGCTCTGGGATGTCTGTTTTGCAAAGCTGCGCACAGGGAGTGGCTGGAAACACGGGTGACTTTGCCCCGTGTCCTTCCCCTGCCTCTGCTCATCCCGTGTGCTTAGGCTGTGGGCAGGGGCTGAGCCTGGCCTGCCAGAACAGAGCCTGTGTGCTGAGCTCCTGTATTGCTGCACCTGGGCACTCACTCACCAATGCGAGGGACTCACGTTCTTTGCCATCTTAACAGAAGTTGCAACTTCTATAAAAAAAAAAAAATTGAAATTATCAGTAATTCTGGCAGCCCGGGGATTGTATGAGCAGCTTCCTCAAAGGCTCAAAGGACCCAAGAGGGATGTGTATTTTACGCTGTTGTTGTGAGAGAATGGAGATGAACCTTCAAAGTTGAGTTGTGCTCGCAGACACAGCCAACCGAGATGTTTGAGCTGAACATCAGGCTTTTTGTGTGCTGATTGATACCCAGATGTTTTCTTGGAATGTGCTGGTTAAAGAAAAAAAAATAAAAATCATTGAATGACTTGAGTTGCAAGGGACCTTAAAGATCATCTCATTCCAACCCCCCCTGCCATGGGCAGGGGACACTTCCCACTATATCAGGTTGCTCAAAGCCCCATCCAACCTGGTCTTGAACACTTCCAGGGAGTGGCTATCCACAGTCTTTCTGGGCAAGCTATTCAAGTGTCTCACCACCCTCATGGTGAAGAATTTCTTCCTTATATCTAGTCTAAATACCTTCTTTCAGTTTAAAGCCATTACCCCTTGTCCTATCAGTAAATGCCCTCGTGAAAAAAACCCTCTCCAGCTTTCCTGTAGGTCCCCTTTAGGTATTGGGAGTCTGTGGTAAGGTCTCCCCAGAGCCTTCTCTTCTCCAGGCTGAACACCCCCAGCTCTCAGCCTGCCCTCATAGGAGAGGTGTTCCAGCCCACTGATCACCTTTGTTGCCCTCCTCTGGATCTGCTCCAACAGGTTCATGTCTTTCGTAGGCTGCAGACCCCAGGGCTGGATGCACTATTACAGGTGGGTCTCATAAGAATGGAGTAGAGGGGGGAGAATAACCTGCCTCGACCTACTGGTGACTCTCAGGAGACAGCTGACTTTCTGGTCTGCAAGTACATATTGCCAGGTCATGTTGAGCTTCTTGTCACCCAAAATGATCAGCCTAGCCCATGGCTTTATCTAATTCACCTTTTGATTTAGATTCTGATTTTTCGCACCACTCAGAAACAAGAAGCAGAAAAGACTATGGAAAGTTGCGCGCTTACTGACGCTAGTGAACCAGTCTTCTACAATCTTATTCCTCATCTAATTAGCAAAGCAAAATAACTAGAGGGTAGCATTGTCTGTAAACTCAAAAGATGCAACCCATTGCCTTGCAGGGTTGTGCAGAGCCGGCTATAAATCAGACAATGCCTCAACTTACAAGTGGCTTCATCTCCTGCTCTGAGTAGATAAAAGGAGTATAATAGGGAGCAGGTATAACTCATGCCAACTTTATACATACTTGGCTATGATGCTCCTTTTAGAAATGTTTCCTTCTGCAAAGAGCCAACTAAGAACTGTCATCCTGAAAATAATGACTGATTAAGAAACTGTAACATGGAAATATTAGGAGAGGGAGCAGCATGTGTCCCTTATAAAGGGCTGTAGCAACTGTGCAGAACAAAACAGCTGGACTTGGTTCTTGGAGGTATCTTTAAAAATTCAAATGTGAAGTAACCCAAGAGGAGCTTGTTGTACATCTGTGTGCATCACTGATGGTGCAGTCTGGTTTTGCTCAGCATCCAACACCTTCCAGCCAAAACTTTGTGGAAGTTTCAGTAAGAAAAGTACGTTGTAATTACACATTGGTTAAAAATGTATTGTTTCTCATTAAAAGTGTATCTGGCCAAATTGTAAAGGCTTTTTTCCTCTTCTTCCATGGCTAGTTTTGTTTAGACCTGCTTTGCAACAAAGTCAGTAAAGCCAGACTTTTTTTACTTTAGAAAGTGTAGGAAGTACTGCAGGTTAATGGGCAAGGCTGGATGTATTTTATTACCACCACCATGGGGGGAAGCCCAATTCTGATTTATTTGCAGAAATTTTACAATTTAGCAGTACTGTCTGCCAGATTTCCTCTTGATTTTCAAATGGCTGGGTATTAGGATTGGTCTGAATAGAATGATTTGTTTGAATGTGAACTTCAACTTGACATCCTAATGCACACACTTGAATGTTACAAGTTTAGAAGAAATCTGTTGTTACTGATCAATGTAGTTAGTGTTTTAATTCACATATCTGTTCTAAATAGAACTTTTCCAAAAGCTTCTATCTAAATTTAAATGGACTGTTTATAGCAACCAGCCAGTAATACAATATACTGAGCAAAATGTGCTGAGCATATGAAACAAACAGAGTTATTAAGCCATGAATAAATCATTGGTTCAAATCAACTTGCACTAACAATAGTGCACGTTTAAAGAAAATGTACCATGTAATTTAAAGTGTTTCAGTATTAATAATAATAATTACAATCTTAATCACCAGGAGGCAATGTTTCTTTCCCTTGCAGCTGAGAAAACCGTAGTAATGCAGGATTTATACTTCTCTAGATGTAAGCCTCTATCTCTTCATTGCAATCATATCAGACATGTGCCATTGTGTGGGATTGTTCCCCTCCGCTGAATGGGGGAAGTCAAAGCAAGATTACAAATTTGGCTTTGTATACTGTTTTAGGAAGAGAATGGCTTTGACTTTTAATTTCTTTTCTATGGGGAATTGCCATGTCCAGATTTGGGTTTTGGTGTTTGGAACAAGAAGTCAAAATTCCCTGTGGACTGAAGAAGATTGATTCCAGCTTGTAAGAACACTTTGTTACTGCTGAAATATGAAAACATGTAAATGTGCATATAAGGTAAAATGAAATGTTTGCATACAGATACGTGGAGATGAAGTAAGCTGAAACAGGTTTAGCAGGCTAATTTATTTAGTCATTTGCTACTGAAAACTCTGTCCATATGTCAGCATATTTCCCATGAAGGTTTTAGGTTTTTGGTGCAGCAGTGTTCCCTTTACTTGATAGAGAACACCTCCTTTGAAAAAAAGCATGTTCCTAACGGCTCTGCATAGTTGGAAGGAGGACCCTGAGCCTCTGGGTATTCAGCTCCCAGCTCTGCCCACAGTCACAGCTCCTTCAGCCTGTAGGCAGCTGTGCCTTGGGGATACAAAGCTCACCTGTGGAAGAGCAGCTGGCTGGGATTTGGCAGGAAACACAGAAGAGACGTTTTTTCCTTGTATGATGTCTTGTACAATTAATCGTTCTGTAAATTGTGGAGGCTTTGCTTTAGACAACAGGTACATCTTACCTGAGTAATGACGTTGTCTTCAAGTACAGGTGGCTTCTTCCACCAGCTGCGTTGTTTGTCACTTGGGGGACCCTTGTGCCTGGTGCAGCTCTCACCTGGACAGCACGGTTATGGCTAGCTTGAAGATCTCTGAGCTAACTGGGAGGTTAGGCTTAAATGAGGCAGGCTTGGAGGAGACTTGTAAAGATGTGTCAGATCTGTGAGCATGCATTTTCCGTTAATATGTCCTAAATCTTTTCTAGCCACTGTTCAAGCATGGCCTCCTATAGCATCAGCTCATGCCAGGCAGTGTCTTCCCTCCCTGCCTGGCCTCAGTCACTGCTTTCTGGCATATTTTCTTCTTCAGTTAGGTAACTGGTTAAGTGAAAGCTTTGTGCATTAACTATCTTGTAACATTTTCTTACAGATTCACTGTAGGAGTGTTTAAAAATGAACTCTCTTATTAGAAAAGCTGCTATGTTTTATTAATATTATATATGACTCTGTTGTGCTTGGCTGTGTGTCAGGGAAGAGAGCTCCCTTAAGGCACAGTATCTCCCTGTTGCCCAATACACGTTTCCTTGACCTTTTTTTGTGAGGCAGCTCCTTCTGCCAGCTGTTGGCAATGGGGCATGGGAGCATATGACCCTTGGGTCTGCTTTGATGTGGCTGTTCTCATGCTGGGATCGTTCATCAACCCTTTGGTCTCCATGAGGTATGAGGAAGCATTACCTTAACAGATCTCTGTGGGGTAATTCAGTGTGGTAAATATTGATCTTACTCGCATGTCTTTCTGAACACTCTACATAGAGAGCTGAAAACACAGGGAACTGAAGCAACTAAAAGACAATGAAAATCTAAGTTCTCTACAGCTTGTCCAAGACACCACATATTGCAACCCCTTGCCTTAGTGCTCTGTCATTGCTGGGAAAGCCTGTTATTTATTATATTGGAAATAACAATTTGAATTCACCTGTTGCATATAAGTATGTTCCCAGACAAGAGGGAGAATTTAAAGTTACTTTATGAGCTACTTTCTGCATTTTTTTGTTTTTTATGATACTTGGTGCTCTTTATCCTCTTAAAACTTGAAAACAGAGCAGTGAATGCCTTGAGATGGGATGAGGCAGAGTTTGAAGAATAGGAAAGTACCAGAAACAACTTCTCCCTGTGCAGCATTGCCTACAAACCCTTGTTAAATACATCATTCAAAACAATTTTGTTTCTAGTGATGCTCCTGACGCTGTTGCCACAGAAGCAGTGAGAGCATTGACGCTTGTTTCAGTACATGGGAATAAGCCCTGTTGAGAATGTCCCAAGCAGCAAAAAATGGTGAAAGGGACGATTTAACTTTGAGACTTACCAGTACTGAGAAGGGAATTACCAAGTGAGTGGGTTTATCTGCAGCAATATCAGGTGTGCCACCACACTTGGTTTTCTGTGTCCTTAGATGAAAAATAGAAGAAAGCACCAAGGGAGTGGGGTAGAAATGAGGAGAGAGGAATAGTAAGGATGTGAAGGATTCCCTAGGCTGTGGGATGTAGATTTATGGGTCTCATAATAGGACTCATGTTTGCAAATGTTTTTCTGCTTTTCCTAGCAAGAAGCAGTAGTTTGATTCTGTTCTCTTTAAAAGAAGGATCGTTTATGCTCTCAGCATGGATGATACTTCAAAATTTCCACAGCCTTTCAGTGCCTCAACAATCTCTTGTGAAGATAAAGTGTGTTTGTTGTTGGTTTTTTTCCAGATGAGGTTCTGTGGTGTGCTCCACTCAGGCCTCTGTGAATGTGTATCTCTGGGAAATGAGCATGATATTGTGTACCAGAGTCAAAATCTGTGTAATTATCTAAAAGATCCCATGAGCTACAGAGTTGAAGACATTTGTGGTTTCTAACCTGGACTTTATCTGATGTGAGTAAATTCTGAATTCTCTTTTTCCCTGTATTAGGGATTGGAAGAGTACTTGGATGATTTGTAATGAACATTATTCATAATGATAGGCATGTAATTTTCTTGAGCTTTTGAATTTGTGTCCTCCCAATGTTTGTGTGACTGTTGCAGCATCTGCAAATATTTATGTAAACACGAGACCACATCCACGGAAAGAAATCTGCAAATGATCGGAAGATTTGGATGCACACTGAAGCAGGGCTTTCCTTCTCTATACTTCAACTTGTGCCAGCAGAACTGTTACCTTCCAAGGCATTTTCACTTCGTAATACAGAGAAGAGGCAGCTTTCCCTTTCTTTACAACAAAAACCTGTACGTGGATAATATAGTCTCACTAAATCCCGGTATCATCTTTTTAAACCATTTGCACGTTGCAGGAGGATGTGTGAGGGCGGGTAAATATTTAGAGTAGAAAAAGGTACTCTCCTAGCCTGAAGCTAGTGGGCGTGTGATATGGACACCCATGAACGTGTTGTAGGATGCACTGTGATGAGGTAAGGCACAAAACATCTTTTTCATCATGTGCCCAAAGGCGGTGGACCTGACACTTCCAAGACACAGCAACCTTGGGTTTGTTGTCAGAAGCCTTGTTCCCACGCTGTCTCTAGCATACTACCCTGGCTCAGGGCTGCCTATTGTGAATGGAGGGGTTTAATTTCCATCTTTGCTTATGGGGAAATGAAGTAGCATATGTTTAGGAGCTGCTACTTCTCCTTGCAGAGGTCACACTGAGTCAGTGAGAACTGGCTTTGGCTTCCTATGACACAGAAATCTGAGGGGAAAACCATCTGTGAATCCTAGCTTAAATGGATAATGTGAACTGCAGATGTGTCTGTCTGCCTTGTCCTGATGTCTACTGAGCTTGCTGCTGCTGCTGCCATGGGTCTTGCATTGAAAGTGTCAGAAGTAGAAAGCAAGCTGCACTTCTTGTGTCCCTAGAGGGAGTGTGCAGTGCCCTGACCACTCAACGTATCCAGCATCCCCCCGTCTTTGTTCCTTTCCTCACTCACACCCTGTCTCCTGGTTTTGCTCTTCCTTCAACCCAATCCTATATGCAAACAACAAGGACAGAAATAGGAGGGGTATTTTTTTACTTCTTCCAGCTCTGCAGGCTGGAGCCATCCCAGGAGAGTGGGAGCACCATGCTCATGCTGTCATGTCCATCACAGAATGAATTTGAGGGTGGCCTCTGAATTTAAGATGAACTACCAGCAGTTCTAAGCATCATCCTGCATGTCTTCTTCCTGATTTTTCTCTGTTCACTGAACACAGCTTCGAGTGAGAGAGGGAATTGTCCTACTGGCTCTGCAGTAGGAAGGCAGTACAGTAGGAGGGGACACACTACTCAACAGTTCCCACTGCTTTAATTGGTGATGCCAGCCTATGCAGTCACATCTGTGAGTACCGCAAGAGAGTAGGAGATCTGTATTGCTGCAGGTGCACGGGGCATCCTAGCAACAGTGTTTTCCTCAGGCTTCTTCTCACCTCAAACCTTTATGTTGTTGTCTTATTCTTGAACATGTTTCATCCTGCCCTAATTCATCTCCCAAGAATGAAAAAGTTAAAAATCACCATTAAGAGTTTTACAGATAACTGCTTATTTTTCCTTTTTCCTACAGTCGAAGCTCAAAGGTTGAGAGGGAAGATGATTCAAACTGCAGTTCTGCCTGAGAGAGCTTCCTTGGTGGAGCGTTCAGGCATCAGCCAATTCTTCAGCCAAATTTTCTTTCTCAGCCTTCATGTCAGAATATGACCATTTAATACTGAAAGAAAATAGGGCCTTCAGTTCTTACTCTAAGGCTTTATCCTACTGGCTTTCAAACCTGTGAGACTCCTGAAATGTTGAGATGCAAGTGTTTATGTGTTTCCTTCAGGGAGCAGGCAGTGGCAGGACTGCACATCCTCAAATGAATGCAAGGTGGTGATGTTTTACAGTAGAAACCTTTGCTGGTGAAAAATGAAGTCATCCATTTCCTACAATAGTTTTGGGAAAAAAAAAAAGAAATAAAAATTCTTTCATGTAATGAGGAAGAGTAAAGCAGTCGTTTTCACAAGGTTTCCATGTAAAACTTTATTGGAAAAAAACCTAAACTTCAGTTTTACCACGAAAGTAAAAGAGTTTGAACTCACAGTGAAATATTCTGCTCCCATTTTGTTAATTCAGAAATTTCTTCTTGGTTGATGCACTGGAAGCTGCATTTTCTGAAGTACCAAACTGTGTAGTAGCAGGAGCCAAATGCTCTTGTTCCAAACAAAAGGTTGGTTGTACAACCTGTGTAGTGGAGCGTGCCGAGCAGCTAGAAAGAGTGCGAGAAAAGAGCAGTGAGACTCCAGATGTGAGCTCTTTGCCAATCCTCCCATTTTCAGGTTTTTTAAATTACAAAGTTTCTCTTGTTTCTTGGATGGAACCGCACAGATCCAGATCCAACAAGCAGTCTGCCTTCAGTGGCTTGATAAATTGTTCTTAATTTTCTGGAATAGGTTAATTTCATTTAGGCAAAGGATAGCAAAAAAAGCAGGCTTTTTCGAGGCATTGCCAGGTAAGAAGATTAAGTCAGCATCAAATCCATTAGTGAACCAATTTATCTGTGTTGGCTAACACCATTTCAGCCTCTTTGTCTTGCTTTTTTTTTTTTTTTCCTTGGGTGGCAATTTAGGTAATCTTGCTACTGTATTGCAGAATTACATGGTTGTTGCTCTGCTTAAAGCTAGGTTTGCTGCCCTTTTAGCATTTTTTTTTTTTTTAAGAAGATTTAGTTCAGTTCTATTTTTTCATGGCAACTTTGACTCCTGCAAATGTGCCATTTCTTTGAAATCTTTGAAAACTGATGGGAGTTAATTTCTGGGAATATGCATTCCTATTTGTTGTAGGAGACTGCAGAACAAGCCTATAATGAAGAAGTTGTCCCCGTTAATTACACATACATGTCTGTCCATTTCAATGTCTGCTTGTCATTGTCTCAACAGTCTTTGTTTTTTTCATTTTACTCTCCTACTGATTGAAGGATTGGAGCCTCATGGACAGAAGTTCTGGTATCAGTTGAAGTCTAACCTCTGATGGAGTCTTTTTCAATGTTTGGGTTATTTATAATGTGTTTATTTTGTGGATTCTTTGCTAATTTTCTGGTCTTGGATTTTGCAAGTTCTACCAGGAAACATCTATGTCGACTATTATCCTTGCCTTTGTTAGTCTTGCTGGAGCAGTCAGGACTTTAGGGAAAAGTCTTGGTTTAGAAGAGACTTCTGCTAATAACTCCTTGCCCACAATGAGATACTCAGTTTTCCTCTTCCAGGCTGAGACATGGAAAATGAGTTAGTTTGACTTGAAGCTAGAAGCAGCCTCTCAATGGTACTGTGATGTTACCTCTGATTTTCTTGGTCTTCAGCATCATTTGTCTAGAAGATGAGTTAAATATTGAGCATCAAAATGAAGTCAGTTTTCCCATAGGCTGGTTCTGCGTTATGTGACTATGAACTCAACTGAAACTCATCCCAATATGTAGTTTCATAACAACTGAATTACCTGGTTTCCTGGAAAACTTGAGGTCACCCTATACCTTTTAATGAGTGCAATCGCTCACAAGACACCCGCTCTGCTACGGACCAGTTTCCATTGTGTAGAAACATGTTGTTTGGTTTTTTTTTTCAAATGAGTCATCCAATCTTCTATAAAATGTGAATAAAGTTGGCCATCAGGAACGAAAATTACTGAGGAAAGGCAGGCAGTGTGATCAAACAGACTTCATTTCTCCAGAAAACTGGGTCAAAAAATGAGGATGAGCAGCGTTGATATTCTGAGTTTATACCTACAGGGGAAGAGGGTATTTACGTACAGCTGTTGTTGGTAGGTCCTTTTACTGTGAAAGCTGTCTTCATGTGTTAGGAATATTTGTAGTTTATGGTTTATATAGGAATGATGTAGGAGCAACTTCATGTCTTCCTCAAAAGATGGCCTTTTGGGGGACAGCCAGGGTGGTTGCGTGGAGATTCAGAACGATTTAGCTCCTTGAGCCTGTGAGAACAGCTTGTTGGTGTCTGGAGTCTCCAAGGCATGCATCTTTGTGCTTGATATCTCCCTGCCTCTCAAGGAGGAAGGTGACAGCCCTGGTTTATGTGATTCTATGATTACTGGAATCGACTTGCTGGAAGCTGACATTGTTCTAAATGGTACTATTATCCCAGAGCAGCCTCTGTATATGCTTCAGTCCATGCCTGTCCTTCAGGCAGTCCGAGAAACTTGTAGCATTTACCATAACAATGATTTGCAGTGTCCTGTCTTCCTTAATTACAAGACCATCTGAGGATTGTGCAGAAAGTGCTGATAAAGAAACCCAGACAATAAAATGGAATAAAGAGAAGAGTTTTCTTCTTGTCAAAAAACACTCCAAGATAGCACAGCTGTAGCTGCTCCTGGTGCAAATGCTTCTTCACAGACACTTCAGTAGGTATCACTTCCATGGAGCTACATTACTTTTGAAACTCTGCCACAGGGGCTTAAATGTTCCCACACAGGGCCCAGGGAACAAAGTTCTGCCATGTGTTGTGCTGTATCAGGAGGCACAGGGGGCATTTTGTTCTTTCAATGAAAATTTCATTGCTTCTGCTCTTCATGCTTCAGTGTCCTTCTCATGTTTTTTTTTTTTCCTGAGTGGATGTTGCAGTCATATAGCAACGTATGGTACAGCTGCTGGTAGTTTTAGCTGCTTCAGTCTTCTTGGCTATTACATAGTGCTATTGTTATGGCCAGGGTTACAAAGCCATGCTGTTGTACATAGATGGCAAAGCTCTTTTTCCTGGCACGTGAGCAAGTGTTCAGCTTTGGGAAGCCAAGAGGTATGTGTGAGCTTTTTGTTAAGTGAGATGCACTGGGAGATGTGCAAGCAGCAGGACCCTGAAGAGGAAACCAAGGCCAGACCTCAGTTCCCGAGGCCATGGTCTCTGGGAACAAGGAATTAGCTTTGGGCTCCAGTTACAAAGCGGAAATTGTCTGCAGGCTATGTGTGACCACCTCTGTTCCAAAACAGGCATAAATTAAACAAGCAGCACTCATAGTTTACGCATGAGCCGCATCACTGCTTTCTCAGATGCTGACCTACGAGGCCATAGGCAGCTTCTGTCCTGTGCCAGAAGAACAACAATGTGTTTGTTCTCATGCAGTGTGATTTACAATGGACCTTTCCAACTATCCTGTAGGAATCAGCTGGTGAGGCTTCTCTGGAAGAGATCTTCAGGAGCTTTGCAAACTGACACAGGCTGCAAGCATAAAAATGTTGACAGTCCAGGAATGGACCATGACCGTATTCAATTGCATCCAGCTTAGAGCCTGAAAGATTTCCAAGCCAAGTGGAAGCTGCAGGATAACTGCTGGATGCAGCAGTCCAAGTTAAGAGATAGTCAAGGGCTCTTCTGACTCAGACTGCTAGTGTTGTGAATCCCCAGTCACCTTCATTAACCCAGGTAGCTCTGTGTTTTTCCAGGGCCAGCAGCTCCAGTCACAGTGCCTCTAGCAGCAAAATGTGTTTCTGCTACCATGCTGGGGTAGTAACTCCGTCTAGTTGCATGGGAAGAGAATTTACAGTTGCACATGCTGCAGTTCAGCGTTTCTTATCTAAGCCCTTCTCAGTCTGGGAGATTAAGAGGAGTTCCAGAACAGGAAAATAGGGCCATGCTTATGACAGCTTTATCTTGCTTCTTTTGGTTGTTCTTGCATATTGCAGGCTCCTGAGACCGTTCGGTAAAGGGTTGTCCAAAATAAAGTGTTCGGGAGAACTGCCCGAGAGCCAAAAGGTGAGCACATCAGAAATATTTAATATCTAGTTCTATTCAGCCTTCCACTGAACAACATCCTTTTCCTTTTCAACATCAGTGAATGCAAGGAAGGCAGATCTTCTGCTGGCAGAGGAGGAAGCCAAAACCTGCAGAGGCAGCAGTTTGCTCAAGGCTACATGGCAATTACCTGGGAAAGTCCTTGCTCAAAACAAGAATGTGTCTCTTGTTTGTCCTTACAGTCAGTGCTGCAGTGTGAGATTAGCTCTGAGTAAATACGGAATTACACAGTGCAATCACCTCCTGTCCTCAAAAGAAATACAGAACAAAAACTGTCATCACTGCACCCTCACACTGTACTGGACTGTCTGGCTGGTTATGTACTTAATTTGGTTGTGTTTTCAGTGCTTATTTGGGGCAGAATCATTGTATCCCCTCCTGGAAATCAGCATCCTTCAGGCTTGGCTTGTGGGATACCTTTCAGTCCTAAGCATTTCTCTAAGGCTGCTGTGGAACCTCTACAAAGTAAACTTCAGGTGTGACTTGTGTAAGCCTTGTGCACTCCTATTCCCTCTGGCAATTCCACCAGCCTTCATGAGTGGAAAACAGTGAAACCACTGTGTGGTGATGTAGAGAAACTTGGGAGTGCTGATACCTGGGGACAGGTATGGCCTTAACCAATCTAGGAAGAAGGGAAACGAGTCCAGGACAGCATTGGTATTGATGCTACAGATCCATCAGCATCCTCCCTGTGCAATGCTTGTGTATTTTTAAGGAATATTGTAACACCAAGTGAATAACAGTAAAATTCAGTTTGGTAAGATTTATTATTTAAATATTGGAGAGTTCCAGCTGATATCAGATTAACATATTCATAGGGTTTTAGGAACAGCTTGGGTGTTAAGTGTTACCTTTTAAACTGAAATCTTTGCAAGGGTCTATGTCACTTCTGCACTAATGACTCAGCCTGTCTCATTATAAGAGGTTGGATTTCTTTACATAGCGTTTCAAGACTAAATATGAAAGAAGGAAAATGGCCCTTAATTTTAACAAGTTCCCCTTTGGTTTAACAGCTGCTGTGAGTTCTGTCCTGTCTTTTTGGCTGTATTTGCCGCTTCAGCAGTGTGTTTCTGGCTGTCAGAGTCTTAGAGCGTTCTAATGAAATGCAACACTTTTTTTCTTCTTCCCACAGCTGTTATTTGTTATTTGATAAAAATCTGCCTCGTTAGACTTTTATTCCTGAATAAATGATAAAAGGACAGTTAGTATCAGAAGGCAGTGCTGGCATGAGAGTTTCTGCTATGTTGCTAATGTAGAAGTCATTGCTCTCCTTTTATAGGATGTGTTATGTAGCTGAATTTGGGAAAGACTTTGAACTCCTGAGGGAACCAAAGCTGGCTTCTTCCCTTGTTCTGCCTTTTACTACTACCTTGTCCTAATTAGCAGTTAAACTCCAGATCCTGCACTCCTGGTGCTGAAACGCTGGGTTTTGGAAATCTCTGTGGGTTTGTTTTTCATTGTGGTGTAGTCAACACTGTGTTTCTCCACAGTTACAAATGAAGGCTGCTACATCTGCTGAGTTAGCAGACATAGGCCCATGTTCCATGGGTGCCTCTTCCCCATCCTGGAGCCAGGGAGATGAAGCAGCCAGAGCTGGGTGATGTGGTACCCTAGGCACGGTGTGCCTCTGGGGAGGTTCTTGGGTAGTTCAGACTGGAAACTCTGCTGCAAGAGCTGGTCTCTGTTATTTTGTGTATCTCTGTTACTGAAGCTGCAAATCCTGGTTCCTTCTAGCTCCGCCTTTACAAATTGCTCCCTGGATTCCACAGAATACATACAGACACTTGACTAAGCTGTCTGAGTCTGTTAAAAACTTCCCATGGGTGTGCAGGGGCGATGCTGCTGGGCTGATGATGACCACCTTGCTCAGAGGTGTTTCTCGAGCTGCCGAAGTGAATGCACAACCAACGCTGGTGCATTCACGTGCCTGACAGGGAAACGCACACCTTATCATGCCGCGCTGCCAGCTCTGCTCAGAAAGCAGCTGCTTTTTTTTTTTGTTTCTGAACGCTGCTCAGTTTCTCATTAATGTGCAAAGCTGACGTCATTCCTGGCAACTCACCGAGCAAATTTTTTGACAGAACTTCTGCACATCTCTTTGTAGCGCACGCTAAGCCTGCCTTAGATCTCCCTGTCCTGGCTGTGCTTCTAACAGCTTGCTTTTGTGGCTCCCTATGAAGAAGAAGATGGGCAACATGCTGTGAGTTTTTGTTGCCTGCCTTGATACGCCCGTGTTACACTCTTGCTGAGGACTAGAAATTCCCTCCCTTTCTAACCGTGTCTCAGGGAGGTATTTTTAATGATATGTGATATTGCAAATACCCTTAAGATTTCACGATGAACATATGACACTGGTGTTTGCATTTGGACACAAGGACTTCTCACTAGAACACTCTGTATCAAGCCCATGCTTCATTTCACCCTTAAATCTGTTATTACTTTGGTGTTTGTTGATAAAAAAATAATACTTCATTGGGGACTGATAGCAATGTGGGATTTCAGCAGATAGATAAAAAATATGAGTGAGTCCTACTGAGGAGAGGAAATGGAGTGTCACAAATGGTTCTGAAGAGACTGAGAGGCAGGAAGTGATTACTTATGCTTAATGGGTGGAAAAGAGAGCTTTTCAGAAATTGCATAGAGTGAGATCTTTGTTTTGGAAACTTGGGAATCTTGACCATTTCTCTTGTCTTTGGAGAGGATGGCAAATGAAGTCACGTCCTCTAAAAGTGATAGAAAATCCAACACTTCAGGAGCAAAAGACATTGTGAAAAGCTGTAGCTTTTTCTCTGGTTTGCGGGAGGTCTCATGCTGACTTGAGGTGCTGTTGAATTATTCTGTTGAATTATTCCTTTATTTGTGAGTTTGCTCAGCCAGCACATGCTTGCTGCTTTTTTTTATTTGGTTTGGGTTTTTTTGTTTGGTTGGTTGGTTTTGGTTTTGTTTTGTTTTGTAACGAGCAGTGGAGAAGGCAGCTTGGATTTGACTAAGGGCAATGTTGATCTAGAAACGCTCCTTCTTGTCAGTAGTTTTTAGGAGGAGATGCTGTATATGAAAGGGATGGTCAATCCACCTTCCAGGGTTCCTTCCAGCTCTGTTGTCACTGATGGGTTGCATAGTCATACCCTTGGCCATACAAAAACTGAACAGGGAAGGAGAGTCTCCTTTATCTACCACCAACTGACTTAAAAGGACCACTCAGGATTAGCATGTGAAGGGTTGCATGCAGCCCTGTCTAAGCCTCCCTGGCTGCTAATAGGAGTCACTAGGCTCGAGTTACAGGTTAGTGCTTTGAAGTAGCCTGGTATGGATGTTAAGGAGTTTCAGAGAGAAGAAATCTCTGTGGTTTATTTGTCATGGAGAAGATGTCAATAGATATAAAAAGGGAAAGGGAAGGAAAAGTTTAAAGGGACATTAAAAGCACTGACACCATCACCTGATGGTGATTATATAGCTCTAAAAGTAGACCCGCCCTTATCACTACAGATGAGAAAGTAGGACTTGGGAGTATTTCAGGATTAGGCAATTGAGCTAATCACCTCAGAGTTTCTTTGGCTTATGTGAATATGTAGCTTTTATTCTTTCTGCTGAGGGCAAAACGCTGTTTGTGTAAGAGTAGAATCCAGTGATGCTCTTGCACTGAAAGCTGTTGATGTCAGAGGTGTCTGCTGGCCTTGCCAGTTATGATCCACAAGTACAAGATCTCTCTTGTAATGTACATATTGCTGCTTACAAGTATGGCTACTTCAAGAGGTTTCCCCAGTAATATAGGTGTCATAGTCCCATGAAATCTTACTCTTCAAGAAAGTTGGATTTAGCCACCATTAGACTCCCTGTTGAGAGCTGTGTTGGAGCACACCTGTCTGACTGAACCGTCTGCTCACGTGGGCTCGTGTTGGAACACGTTCACTGGACTTTACTGCAAAAAGTCTTTTCTCTTTTGATATACCCACACATTGCAGCTCCAAGATGATTAAGTTTCTTAAGTCATTAGGAAAAAAGCAGAAGCAAATGCCTTCCAGCAACACATAGGGAACTCTCTAGTCCAAGTTTTGCTTGTCAGTTGTTTCTTGTTGCCCATCTTCTACCCAGCCTTGACACGAGTCCTGCAAACCCTGTGGAATAGCTGGAGTAAAGCTTTTGCTGATGTTCTGGGAAACATTGTTTTTTGGACTCATTTCTGGAAAATGCAGAAGGTCCTTTAGGGCATGCATTGTTTTTTTGAGGTAATTTTTTCCAGTATCATTACTATTCTTATTGAATCAACTTTAACTGTTTGCATTGGGCTTTTGCTGATGCAATTGTATCACAGTCCCTAAAGTGTTCCCAGGTGAAAGTAACTCTCCATTTCCAAGGGGATTGGTAAATAGTTGTGAATGAACCAGGAAGTCCAGAATAGATTTTCTTTACGTTCTAGTCTCATGCTTACATGCTCTACTTCTCTCACAGTTCACATAGTCCTGATGAAGCCATCAAACCTTGGGTCTGTTTCCCCATCTGTAATGTAAGGAATATTTCTCCTCTTCCTAGCAGATTGTGAAGGCTGGATGAACAGTAATTCAGGTAGCTCAACCGTTTTCCTTGCCATGTGGCTGTATGCTGGGTTTGGAGGACTGACTATGCACAGTAATGTAAGTAGCTCCCCCTCAGATATGCTTCTTTCCTGTCCCTCATAGTACCATTTTTCTTCTATCCTTATCCTCGCTACATGTGTGTACTGTGGCAGTACCTGCTTCGTGGCCAGGTCCAGTGTGAGACTGTAGATATTCTGTGAGCTAAATATACACACAACCATTTTTTTTCCGTTTGTTTGGGGGTTTTGTTTGTTTGTTTGTTTGGTGGGGTTTTTTGTGTGTGTGGTTTGTTTGTTTGTTTGTTTTATAACATTGGCCCCCAAATGTTTGAAAAAATATATTAAGGTCATCAGAAGGGAAGTCAATCAATTGCAGTGCAGCATTGTGAGGCATACTAAGACCGTGCTGTAGCCTACAACAAGGCTATCACCTTGGAGATAAATGACATCCCATTTATGTTTCTTTTTCCTAACTCTAGTGGCAACTGCTGTGCAGAAACAGAATAAATCATGATTATCACCCTGCTACTGCTCTAACACCTGACCCTTCATTTAGGTAACTGCTATTCAGTCCAGTACTTAACTAGCAGACCCTCTATTTTCAGTCTTAGAGAGATGAGTAGAAGGGAGCTGGTTTGCTACAGTGAATGGCAAAAAGGCCATTTATGAGAGCTCTGGTATGCACTCCACACATCTTCTTTGACACCGGGGTGTGCTGGCCCCTGCACATGAGTCATGGTCAGCGAGGACTTTGCTTGGCCAGTGAATTCCTTACCTCAAGCCCAAATCAAAGAGGGACTTTAGAAGGCAATCTTTGGTTTAGGAAGGCATCCAGCCTTTGACTGATCAGATCATGGGGAGTCAAGATGCAAACTTGGTGTGTCCGACAGGTAGCCCCAAGTAGGTTAAGGCTGGAGAATATCTAAGAACGTCAAGGGGAGAGTAAAGATGGAGCAAAACAGTCCTGCTTTTCCTCATCTCCTGCCAGCCATGTTTTCCATGTGTTTATTCAACACGTTGTTTACAGTAAGAGGAGGAGGATGCTGTGTATTTACAGTAAGGGCAGATTGAACAACTAAGGCAAATCAAATGCAGCTCTGTTAGGGCAGACTGCAGCATTCATCTGCCTGTGAGCGAGTCTGCTTTTCCCCTGCAAGTTCAGCATCCCACTGCTCTCTCCATGATGGCTTTCTTCCTTACATCCCTGCATTCCCCTGTCTTTGGACTTTGACACCTGCTTCCAGGTCAGTTTTTCTTAATGAAGAAATGTAAGATCTGCCCTGTCATATTGTAAGAAGGCAATAAAACTTCAGTTTCGTGCTTTTCAAGATAGTAGATTGACCAGCCCGCTTGAACTGGGTTAATTTCAGATTTCCCTTACCCATATGAGTTCAAATTCTGGTTCAAGGAACGGCATTTGTTTACCCTCCCCAAAACAGATGAGAAAGGAATTTCAGCTAAGTAGTCTGTGTGGCACAGACTAACTGGTCTTGGCAGTGGAGAACAGGAATTCATGACATTCCTGAGGAGGCAAGATTTGCTGGGAAGGGAAACAGCCATCCTTAGATCAACCCAGAGTGGGAAAGGTGAATAAGCTTCCTCTGGGCACAGAAGCCCATATTAGCATTCCTGAGCTGAGGATGCTCAGAGGACAGTTGCTCTGCCTTAGTGTGTGTACCCCATGTAACTCTGTTAACTCAAGCTCTTCTATTATTATTGCTCTAATTGATTTAGGCATAATTATTTCATATGTTGATTACTTTTTTTTGGTCTATCTTTATATGGTGACTGACTTATTTTTATGTTAGTCTCTTGTTCTTGTTGGACAAAGTGCTGGAGGAGATACTGATGCCACGGTCAGTATGTTAGAGGTCTGTCCTGAGCCTCCAGTAGAAAGTGAGGCTGGATTCAAGGCAGCATTTTGTGTTGTACTGGTCTGTGCCCAGACTGAGCTTTTCCCTCTGTGGTCTAAGCTCAACTTGCTCTCTCCTGACTCTGGGTATTGTACAATACTGCTTTGTTTCGAGTCTGAATCTTTAAAAAGGATATTGAAGTGTATCTTGAAAAGGGTATCTGGATTTGGTATTACAGCACCTAACGCAGCCCAGAAGTGAACCTTTGTGTGTGCACAAACAGCCCTTACAAAAAGCACCTTTAAGTCTTCATAGGAAAACTGGCTGCTTTGAGTCTCCACCTCTTTGCCTTGGACAATCTTCACCTCATACAACTTCCTTCAGTCTGTCCTAAGGCCTAACCAACAAACCAGCCATGGTCTGAAAAGATGTTGCCAGTAGCAGACTTGGACAAAGTTTGGTCCAGAATGAGTTAAAGGCGAAATGTCTTTTACCAATAGAAACATTTTTGTGTGGTATTTTTTCAAGATAGCTTCATCATTTCTGTTTACAATTCAAAATTGTTACAAGGAAAAAAAAAAATGCCTTCCATCCCCACCAACTAACCAGAAAGAGCTGGGACCAGAGAGTGACTCACTCCTGGGATTGCAAGGATGGGTGGCCAAACCAAGCTGTTAGTTGTGGCAGGGTAACATCTGCCTCTTGCAGTGGAGTTCCATGGGTGTAGCGCCTGGTGCTGTCACTGAGGTTTAGTCAACAGGCGGTGCTGGTGAAGCACAAGGAGAAGCAGGAGCCAGCTCTGGGGCTCAGCTGTGTTGGTTCAGCAGGGCTCACCAGGGCAGGCAGACAGCGTTTTTATCACTGAAATCAGCTGTGTGTTCAGATCTGACCGTGCACTTTGCCTGACAGCTGCCCAGGAATCGGTTGCTTGCACATAGCTCCTTTCCAAGCCAGAAACATGCTTCGACTGGCACCAATAGCAGAAGAGCGTTATTAAGTCTATTAAGCCTGAGTTCACAGATTATATTTTAGAATATAACAGATGGCAAATGGTGGCAGTACAGCTGCCGGGACTGGGAAAGGATGGATGCTGGTTTGTCGTTTCAATGGATGCTGGCAATAATTCACGTTTGTGTTTATACAGGGTCTTTCCTGTTTCAGAGTTCTTTGAAAACCAGTTGATAAATAATGGGCTTGGAGTTAACGTGGGCTGGTAGAGTTCCTCTCTGTGCTCGTGTGACAAACGTGTCAGGGTAAACAGAAGGACATCTGCCTGCGCTCCCTACACAGCCTGGATGGGAATTAGGCAGCTACTTAAAATCACACAGTACCACTCAGCAGGTATTTCAGGCACGAAAAGGAGGGTAAACAGCTGGAAGTCAGAGGGTGGCACAGGTAGCCAGGGTGTTGATTGGGAGTTCGCATACCTGGGTTCTCTCTCCTACGGCTGCAAGAGGTTTTGTTTAGACTCTTCCCAAAGGCCTGCCATCTCCTGCAAGAAGCTGCTGTAGGGAGTTGGTGGCTGTCCTTGCAAAGTCAGACACTGCAGCCAGTGCTGCATGGGCTCACCTGACACAGATGGAGGTGCTGAAGCTTCCCCTTGCTCGGTGCAAATTGGAGGGTGGCCCCAAGGGCCTCCTGCCTCCAACTCTTGATCACAGTCAGCCTTGGTGGGATGTGCTGTGAAGGCAAGTAGTGTTTCCAAGCCCATCTTTACCCCAAGCATTGGGAAATGATGCAGGGAGGAACCAAGTTTCTAAGTTGATGGTCTTGTTATCTCATAGCCTTACTGCAGGCTGTGAGATTGATGGATGTAACAGTTTAATGACAGGAGTCTGGGGCACATAGCCAGAAAGGGTACTTTTTAGTGCTTTTTTCATATGTATATATATTAAGAGCCATGTCAAGCCCACCATGTATTACTCCTCCATTACTAACAGATCCAGCTGCCATAATTACATCCAGGAAAAACATTACACTAACAAGAGCTAAGTTTAGAAATCCAGAATTGCAGCATTATGATTTTCTCTGATGTGAAGGGTCAGAACTTCCAGGAAAACACAGGAAGAAGTCACTGAAAGGCACATAAATTAACAGGAAATGGTATTTTAAAAAAGTTTAAAATTGCTGGAAGTAGGTAAAATGTCAACTTCACTTAGTTTCCCCTTTCATTATAACATATTCAGATCACCTTTTTGGGAAGGTGTGCCTAAGCTGAACGGGATGTGCTAGGTTTAATATGGAGTAATAGGGGGAAGCTTTCCAAACAGTGTTTCTCTGGGGTGGTCTAGAAAACCTATTTTTGTTTCGAAAATACCTGTAACTCTGAAAATGAGGAAGTTGCTCTGCACTGGTACCAAAAGAGGGCCAGCTCATTTTTAAAGGTTCAGAAGATGGCATAATTAAAATCATTTTTATTCAGTCGAGCATGAATGTCCAGCTACCATCTGCATCACACCAAGGGGAAATTCATAGAATCGTAGAATCCTAAAATGTTTGGGGTGGGAATGACCTCTAAATGTCATCTAGTCCAACCTGCCTGTAGTCAGCAGGGGCATCTTCAACTAGAGCAGGTTGCTCAGAGCCCTATCCAACCTGACCTGGAATGTTTCCAGGAATGGGGCATTGACCACCTCTCTGGGCAAACTGTGTCAGTGTCTCACCACCCTCATAAAAACTTTCTTCCACATATCTCATGTAAATCTACCCTCTTTTTGTTTAAGACCATCACCCTTTATCCTGTCACAACAGGCCCTGCGAAAAAGATTGTCCCCATCTTTCTTACAAGACCCCTTTAAGTACTGAAAAGCCATAGTAAGGTCTCCCTGGAGCCTTCTATTCTCCAGGCTGAACAACCAGAACTCCCTCAGCCTGTCCTCATAGGAGAGGTGCTCCAGCCCTCTGATACTTTTTGTGGCCTCCTCTGGACCTGCTCCAACAGGTCCATGCCTTTCTTATGCTGAGGACTCCAGAGCTGAACACAGTAGTCCAGGTGAGCTTTTCGCTAGAGCAGTGGGGCAGAATCACCTCCCTCAACCTACTGGCCACGCTTTTGATGCAGCCCAGGATACTGTTGGCCTTCTGGGCTGCGAGTGCAGTATCAGATCATGTCCAGCTCTTCATCAACTAGTACCCTCTAAGTCCTTCTCAGTAGGGCTGCTCTCAATCCCTTCATCCCCCAGCCTGTATTGATACTGGGGTTGCCCCAACCCCGGTGCAGGATGTTGCACTTGATCTTGTTGAACCTCATGAGGTTCACACAGGCTCACTTCTTGAGCTTGCCCAGGTGCCTCTGGGTGACATTCCATCCCTCTGGTGTGTCAACTGCACTACTCAGCTTGGTGTCATCTGCAAGAATGCTAAGGGTGCAAATCCCTCTGCCTATGTCACTGAAGATACTAAACAACACTGGTCCCAGTATGGGAACCCTGAGGGACACAACTTATCCCTGATCTCCATCTGGACATCAAGCTGTTGACCATTACCCTACCAATTCCTCCTCTATCAAACAGTCCCCCTGCCAAATCCATATCTCTCCAATTTGGAGAGAAGAATGTTGTGGGGCACTGTGTTAAAGGCTTTACAGAAGTCCAGGTAGACCTCTTGGCCCTCCCTTGTCCACTGATATAGTTACTCCATCACAGAAAGCCACTAGATTGGTCAGACAAGACTTCACCTTGGTGAAGCCAAGCTAGCTGTCTCAAATCACCTCCCTGTCCTCCATGTGTCTTAGCATAGTTTCCAGGAGGATCTGTTCTACTTCCCAGGTGCAGAGATGAGGCTGATGTTGTTTCCAATGTAATGGAAGTGATATAACCATGATAACCATGGTAATACACTGATGAGATAGCTAATGAGGCTTGCAGTTGTGATGTCAAAGTGATGCCGAAACATCTGATCACAGAAGGGTGCAGGATGAGGCTGAGAGCTCACTTTGCAGGCTGCCTCCTGCTCTGCCTTGGCCTTGCTCCTGCATGGACACAGGGCTGGCACAAGGCAGGAAGCTGCACTAAGTGCCCATGGTTTTCCTGTAGAGAACAAAGCCAGTAAACCAGGTAAGGGTGGTATCCCAGAGCATACTGCTGTACTCTGGCTTCACGGTTGTGCTGAGACATCTTAAAGGTCTTTTGCCAGGAAAAAGTTAAATTATTCTGGAGTTTCATGCTTTCGTCTAGGACACCACCTTTGTGGTGTACTTAAATTGGGTATTTCCATGTCCTCTAACCTTACATCCTATGGATGCTCTAGGCTAGCAGTTCCTCCTGTCCAATCTGTGCAATACCCTCTGTATTGTTTTACGCAGAACAATCAGAAGTTGACACCAGCTGGCAACTCAACTGCATTGTCTGTCTAACTGCAGGAAACCACACTTTATCCCCCTCTGAATCCTGATGGAGAAATGATAACACATAATTGATTGAATGCTTTTTCCTTTCTTTTGTTTATTCCTCTCTTTGAACAGACTCCCTAAATACATAAATAACATCCTCAATTAATTTTTGTGGATTAATGAATTGCATAACGCATCTTCAAACCTTCCCCCCCCCCCGTTGCTTGGATCTCAGGGGGAGTTTCTCTGATTTTCACTTGTGCTCCTGTCAAACATTTTCAGTTGTCAAACTGGGTGAGTACATGCTGGGCTGTTGTACGGGCACGTCAGAGGTATCAGTGCTTATCAGAATGCTCAAGAGAGACAACAATTCAGTCTGGCATTTCTCATGTGCCATTTTGTTGCTGCGTGTGCTGTGTTCACCATGCCCTGGAAGCCAAGACCTTGCATGGAGCAGTGACATGGGCTGTAGTCCCCTGTGGAAGGATGGTTCTTAATACTTTTTGATGGGATAAACACTGTCTTCGCCAGAGTAACCCTTTCGAGTTTATGATGTAAGAAATGCTTGTCAGAGTGAGGACTGCAGGACCAGGATCCCCCAACACCACAGTATTATTGTCCGTCTAAATTTCAGCAGTATATGGTCGATATGATTACACATGCTCAATGGTATCTTTATATTATAAAAAGAAGAAAATTGGTCTGAAAGTGTTTCCTAGGAACTGCCACTTAGTTTGCAGAACCGAGTGCTCACATCACAGCTGCAGACTGGAGGTTAGTGAAATACAAGCAAACTCACAGTGAGTGGCAGGTAAAAACAAACAAGAAAGTGAGGCTATCAAAGCTCATAAAGAGTCTTACTGCATGCTGAATAAAGCTTTTATGACTTTATCTTTTTGCTTGGGGCAAGCAGTACATTTTGCTTCTGTTTTGCGGTGAGTGTAGGCTTTGGAAGGCTAAACAGAGAATATTAGGTTATGCTTAGTGGTCATCAGAGGCTTGATTTACAGTCATGGTCTATTAAATTGTTTACTGAACCATATTATGCATAGCTCTCAGAGGCTGATGTGAGTCTTAATTCCAGTTTATCTCCTTGTAGACATGAGTCTGAGTTTTTCATAAAACCTGTGCAGACAAAGATAAAGTTTAAGGTGTTTTTTATTATAAGTCACAAACGTACCAGTCACCCCAATAAAATTCTAGCATTGTGTCGTTGCCTATCTTAGCACGTTTTTCTCAAAATAGGTTTTTATACCTGCTGTTCTACAACTGTCAGTTATTCTGGCTTCAGCTGGACAGATACCAAGATCTGATCTCACTGCTGGAAAGAGGTTGGGGCTGGTGATCCAGTGAAGCCCCCATGGCAGTCATGTTCATCACGCTTATGGGACAGCCTCTTACCAGCTGGCCTTGAGGCTGTTTTATGTGGTTTTGTGTTCCTCATAATGCCTCAGGTCATCGATGCCTGCAAAGTGGCTGGCAGGAAGGGGCAACCGGGCCACCAAAACCCTGTTACCTCCTCAGTTGGAGCTGGACTCCGCCAGGCAAGCAGAAGTTGATCTGCAAAACTATCTCTGCTTTGCAGCAACTCCTGTTGCTCAGGCCATTTCAGTTTCACCAGTGGGTTTACAGATATCAGTGTTAACTTCAGGCTGCATTGAGCATCTCTATCTTGTTAACCTGGAGCAAACAGTTCTGTAGTATTTCAGCAGGGAATGTGAGTGTAAAGAGAGCTTCATATGGATAACAGAGAAACAGAATTTTGGGTGCTTGTTTTGGACATTTTGAGATGCAGGAAAATAGCCAATTTTCAGAAAAATATTTGATCTCCTTCCCCCTCCTACCCCCCCACCTTGTAACCTTGCTTCTAGGTTCAGGGTACCTAAAACACAGCCCATGTGTTCGGAAGGACAGCCCAGAGCTGCTGTGTGGGAACAGCAGGGAGAGGCTTGATCTCTGCAAGTGGAGCTTGTGCACCACGGGATTTCCAGCAGCCTCTTGAGGCAGGCAGGGCCAATGACCCTTGTATTTGTACAGCGATACGCAGTTAATCTCTTCAGGAGAATGATAGCCTTTTGTATGAAAGTCAGGTACTGTTTGGGCAGCCTGCCACTGAAAACATTTATGTATGTGGTTTATTGATTTGTGGTATTTCCACGTTTCCTAGCAGCAGAACTTTACAGTAACTCCTCAGATAACCTGTGTTGTTGGATAATCCAGGCAAAATAAGAGGCAGGGCCAGGGATCTGCTGGAATAGAGGAGCAGACTCTTGGAGCGAGCAGAAACAGGATTATAGGAGTATGGGAGGGAGTAGGGGAGCTCAGTCAGGAGTACTAGGGCAGAAGATGTTCTGGGATATATTCCCTTTTGTACTACTTGCACATGCTTATCATCTGCTCTGCTGCTGGGCTTCAGGTTGTTTTGTAGTTTGTTTTTTCTTTCCAAACCGTTTGTGAATTACACTGTGAATGGTGTATCATACATCTATAACCTGTAGCTTTGTGCTGGATCTCTGTAATGTCGAAAGATCTGAAGTTTCTCTGAGCAGGTGGACAAGTCTATATTGCCAGGGTGCTTGTGACAGACTTGCCTTTCTCCACCACTCACGCTTCTTCATGTGTGACTCCATAACTGGGGGATAGAGCACAGTGGCACACAAACCAATTTATACTAAAGCAGAAGTTAAAAACAGGATGGAAAATGTGAAAGCTAATAAGGAAATACAGTCACATGTAAACAAAGAGGAAAAGATAGATCTGAAAATAGTGTCACAGAAGCAGATAATTTTAAATTTGAGAAAAAGTCATGCTGGTATTATTTATGAGCAGGACTCCTTTGTTTTATAATAAAAAAATGGAAAAAAAATAGGGTAGTGAAGAATCACTGGCAGGAGATGGCTCCCTGAAAGACACACATTAGATGGCTTCCCATTCTGCAGTGTTTTTGGGAGTGAGGATCTGATGTGATCCTACAGAGGACAATGATAGGAGCCACTGGCTGCAGGGCCCAGCACGTAGCGGTCTCACAGCAAACCAGGGATTGCAAGGCTGAAGAAATGTTTAACTCAAGTTACTCTTAACTTAATAATTAGCCAGCAGCCAGTTCCCATACTTTGAAGGGCACGTTCTACTTTGCAATGTTCCCCCTCTTTTCCATACTCAGTTGTTAAAACGCACTGATTTTCAGGACTGGCTGGGCAGTGGTTATTATATGGGTTTGACCTTCATGTGCTTCTCACCAGAAGAAAAATTTTGACCACGTTGCCCGAAGTTGAAGCTGACCACATTGCCAAATAAAATGAAAGACGGGATTGTTTCTGTGAAATAGTACTGAGTGAATCTTTCTGACCTTATTTTCAGGGACCTGATACCCTGCTGGGGCGATAGGCCTTCTAGCTGACAGGAGAGACAAGACTGCAAGGTGAAAGCAGAGGATAGCAGGTTTGCGCTCCAAGTAAAGGAGATTATTTTTGTCTTCATAAAACCATCCCATTTTCTCCCTGCTGGAGCAACATGGAATGAAGTGATGCCAAAATAATACACACAACACTGTGCTCTTGGGATTGAATCCAAACTACTAAGTCCATCTTGTGAATATTATTTTTATAGACTCTGCCCCCTCGCCCCATATTTTTACTTGCTCCCAACTAGTCAAGTTAGTGAAGAAAGACTGACAGAGACTTCTCATTTCTCCCAGCACCAGGCAGTGACGTGAGGCTAATATTTTTCCCTATGATTTTGCTAAGCTTTGAATTAAATCCACTGATGTGCTGTCTTAAGTGGAGAATATCCAGCTTTGTTGCTTTGCCTGATTCAGAACTGGGTGTTGAATGTGGCTGGCTTTCATTCCCAGCAATGCAGTGCCTTGTTCTCTGACCTCCTGTGTATATAAATGTGTATCCAAATGGGACAGGTTTGATGAAGAGGGAGGGTTGTGGTCCCATCAGCGGAGTCTGTCTCCAGCATCCTCTGGAAGTCTTCTAAATTGGGTTGCAGATGCCTCTCTTCTTTTGGAAGGTTTTGGAAAACCTTTCCAGAAGGAAACTCTGGTGCTAGGGTTACATTTTGCTTTTTCTTGAAGTGTGTATTTTTCCTAGAATGAATAAAAACTTCGCTGCAGAAGAGCATTCCCTCTCTAGGGTGCCTGTGCAAACACTAAGCCTGACCACAGTTGGTTCTGCCCTTGGCAGTGGGTATAAACAGAGTTAATTATATGGGGACCAAGTTCAGTTACTGCATTTTAAAAAGCTCTAAGTAAGATATTAAATCAGCAAAAAAAGCAGCACTGAGGCACAGCAGTCACAAAAGTCGTGTGCTGTGGAAAACCTGTGTATGTGAAATATCTCTCTAAAAAAGATTTCAGCACTTCACATGACCTCTACTAATGCTTATTTTTAAATGATATTTTGTGTCAGCTGTCTCAGCTCCGCACTGCTGTGGGCTGTTCTCAAGTCTGAACTGTTTTCTGGTCAGCGTGGACTCTTCTACTTGATATGAACTGTTGCCTTGTCCTGATAGTTTTTGTTGGCAACAAACGCGGCAATGAGCCAACAGCAATGGCAACGTGGCCGTGATTTCTGCCAGCCCTCGGATGTATTTTCCAAATATTGAAGCGAGCTATCTAGCTGAACTGTGACCTCAGAGAGTCTTTTCGTGCATACTACAGAAGACCTCTTTTTAGTGTGTTTTTTCAGAGAATCTGGTAGACAGCAAGATACGAAAGTGTGAAGAGAAGGTGCAGGTGTGATAGTTGGCTGGGATGTTGCTGTAACATGTAAGGGCTTAACTGCATTAAATATAGCCTCTACTGGTACTCCAATAGCATCTTACTTCCTGCCGCTGCAGTTATATCTGAAGGTAGTAGAATTAGGAAAAACAACTACTTTTTTCTTATGTGCTGTCCTCTAACCGCAATGTTGAGCTCCTCCTGCAATAATTTGTCTAGTCATCAAAAAGCTGAATATTGACAGATGTCCTTTCCAACGTTATAGCTGCTCCCGTAGTTACACCAGTTCCCCAAAGACCTGGAGATCTCTTTCTTAATGCATTCCTCTACTCTGACTGGCAAACTGAACAGGAAGGCTTTTTGCCTACCTAAAAATACACCAGACTCATAAAATGAGCAGTCACTGCTCTTAGGAAGACAATAGTTGCCTGGGTCATTGAAGGCTGCTCCTCACAGTGAAGTTGACAGGTGGTGTCCCATGCAATGTGCAATTTTCAGTCTAGCAAGGCTTAAATTATTTTATATTTGCACAGAGTCTCAACTCTGTTTTAGAGCCTAAATGCACAACCTGCACACTATACTCTGCAGAAATGGCTGTCACCAACTTATTTATCATATTCCCTGCCCAGGCCCAGACAGTGTAGGAATGACTGATCTTCCATATTTTATTGGACAACTTTAACATTAAAGGAACAGGAAAACCAAATAAGATAAGCACCTAGGGGCTGGTGGCACCATGGCTTCTGGAAGAACTCATGCTCCTTAGCATAAACACTGCTGAAATTCTGGTGTAAATACACCTGTTCACATGCAAAAGACAAAGACATTTCCTGTGCCAGTGCTGTCAGTACAAGGAATAAACCACAGTAAACTGATCCTGCCTGCCCCAGTTCTTTGGCCCACAATGGATAGAGCTTTATGTAAAGTGTCACTATGTGATATTATAGAAAGTATTGTGTCCCATATAATGTTTAAAGGAATGAAGTTCTTTGCAGAACAGCGAATGGCAGGTGGCTACCTGGTGACTACAGTTGTGCTGGCTGATTAAGAAGGAGACTACAGTCCTTCTACACAACTTAGAGAAATGAAGGAACCTCACCCACATCTATAGCTGAGTTAAGGGTAATGCTCCAGTTTAGGATCATCTTAAGAAGCAATATTCAAGTTAATCATGTCTGGTTACTCATCATTGCTGACACTAGTAGAGCAAAGTCTGATTTGCTAGGGTTTCAGAGTCCAAATGGAGGGTAGAGTGAAGCTTGTGGAAAGAGTTAGGCCTAAAGAGAAGTTCTGAGTTGCAGGTTGTCTATCTGGACCTACACTAACTTCTCACGGTCTCTTCTGTTTTGTAGGCAACATCTTTGTCGTCAGTTTGTCTGTTGCAGACCTTGTAGTTGCAGTTTATCCATACCCGCTGATCTTGAGTGCCATTTTCCATAATGGATGGACCATGGGAAATGTTCACTGCCAGATAAGTGGGTTCCTGATGGGCTTAAGTGTCATCGGCTCCATTTTCAACATCACGGCAATCGCAATCAACCGCTACTGCTACATCTGCCACAGCCTGCGGTACGATAAACTCTTCAACCTGAAGAACACCTGCTGCTATCTCTGCCTCACCTGGATACTCACAGTGGTGGCAATTGTGCCAAATTTCTTCGTTGGCTCATTGCAGTACGACCCCCGGATTTACTCCTGCACCTTTGCCCAGACAGTGAGTACATCATACACAATCACAGTGGTGGTGGTTCACTTCATTGTCCCACTGTCCATTGTGACGTTTTGCTACCTACGGATCTGGATTTTGGTGATTCAAGTCAAACATCGGGTGAGACAAGACTGCAAGCAGAAGCTCAGGGCAGCTGACATCCGGAATTTCTTGACTATGTTTGTGGTTTTTGTCCTTTTTGCTGTGTGCTGGGGACCGTTAAACTTTATTGGCCTTGCTGTTTCAATTAATCCTTCAAAAGTGCAGCCACACATTCCAGAATGGCTTTTTGTCCTGAGCTATTTTATGGCTTATTTTAACAGCTGCCTCAATGCTGTGATCTATGGGCTCCTGAACCAGAATTTCCGGAAGGAGTACAAAAGGATACTGCTGACACTCTGGACTCCCAGGTTGCTGTTCATCGATGTGTCCAAGGGTGGGACAGAAGGGATGAAAAGCAAGCCATCTCCAGCTGTAACAAACAACAATCAAGCTGAAATACACTTATGAGTCAGAACAGTACTATTTATTCTGAATTACAGTTGTATATATAATATATAAGAGCCTCTCTAATGTGTGCGTTTCACAGCTGGTGTTGCTAGGCCTCTCATGCAAGGAAGGAGGCTGCTACCTTTCATGTTTAGCTTATCGCTGCAACATCAAGGCTTTGAGTAAGGGTTTTCAGAATGGAAACAACTGACCTTTATATATATATTATTTTTTTTTTTTCATATGTCATCTTTCACCGTGTGCCTAATCAATAGGTTTGGTTGCTTTTGCCACAAGCATGCCAATGCCCTCAAAAAGGGAAGTGTTCAGAATGCATGGAGAGATGCAGTTATGCTTGAAACACAATCTTCAAGAGCTGGCAAAATGCTATATCTTACAAACCAACTGTTTCCCCCTCCTTCTGAATTCTATTATTTTTTTGGCGTTGACATAACCCAAACTATAGCAGATAAAGTATAAACTGCATGACTTTTTACCTCCCTGGTTAGATAACAGTATTAGCCAGCAGACATACATGTAGGCATGATGACTTCCACTGCGTGCACGTTCACTTTTCTTTTCTCTCAAGGTTTAGAAAGTAGCCTGGGGTAGATGTGAGGCAGACAATAGCAAGACCTAGTGAGTGTCTGATGCACTTACTTTAATTGAATATCTACAGATATTAAACATCTTGCACTCTTCTTCCTAGGGTATGAGTAAGAGTATAACATATGACATAATCTAATTGCAGGAAGATACTTGGAGCCTGATTCTAATTTAGGCAGTATCCTGACATGGCCAGCATCCATTCCAAACATCTCTTCAGAAGTCCCTGCTATATGAACATCACAAAAAAGATGAACATAGCAGAGTCCCATCTGTTTAATGCAGATGCTGGCTTTTAAGTTCCAGTAATATGTATACTTTCAGACGAAGGGGAAGGAAGTGTTTGTTCCAAACATCTCTCCTTTTGCCCACCACATAACATGAAATTGATGGGGAGAAAAAAAGTGGGATTTTTTTTTTTCCATTTTACTCATGTATAAAGCTGTAACTGAGAGCTGGGCGAGGAAAGCTACTTAAGCATATTCTTGCATTAGTTCTCAGTTAAAGCCTGAACTCTGTTATCTATGTCATTGGAAACAATGTCCTGAGGTGCTGGGAATGCCAGTATCAGGTTAGAAACAAGCACATAGGCAAAGATAAGGCTGTTTCTTTATTGGAGTGTGTTTGGGGTGACAGCAGCTGTGTGTAAGTATGACATCTTCATTTTTCCTTATCTTCATTGTGAATTCATCTCCTTATGGTTTTAAATGTGTGGATCCTGCTTTGAAACAGTCCCATAAAATAACAGGTAAAACTTCCCTGGTGCACTTCTGATTTCAAGATGGCAAATGTGACTTGATGCTAGTGTACTGAGTGGCACAGCAGGAGCTGTGTAAGGGAGAGGAGCAGGTCTGAGTCCTGTGGGTCCAATGGGAACAGCAGTCAACTCTGCTCATCAAAGAATGCAATCTTCTCTCTTTGATCATTGTCAAAGTGGGACTAGTTCCCAGGGCTGAACCCCGAAACACTGAGAACCAGACTTCTCAAAAGCATGTAGGTGCCTGGAGTTGGAGGTACATCAGATTCACAGAGCAGGCTAAGTGCCTAATTCTTAGTGAAGTTAACCAGCCATTTGTGCACTGATTGCTGAAAGCAACTCGTTAATGATTGTCCCTTCTACTGACTTTTTAGGGGGAAGAGGAGCTGAAAGAAATTAAGCCCCTTTATTAAAGTGGGCCAAGAAACATTGCATGATGCCTTGGTTCAGGGAGGGCTGCAGTGTGTGGGCTGCCACGTGGTGAAGGTTGCTGCAATGCAAGGGAGGTCTCTGCATTTATAGGGCATCCTGGCACTTGATGAAGCTTCAAACTTGAGCATCTCAGACACTTCACATGATTGTTTTAAAATGCACCGCAGCCAGCCTCCCATAATAGGAATCAGAGTTCTGTTTTGGCCTCTTAATCTGCCTGAGCATGGCCAAATAAAGGTATCTTGACCCTCAGAAGTAATGCGGTCCATTTGCCTTCCAGCAAAACCAGTCTGGATGAATTCACACCATTCCATGGAAACAAAATCATTTCGAGTCAAACTTGGATAAGAAAAGCACTGAGGAATCCATAATTGCAGGGAGTTGTTAGTCCTGTCGTGCCAAGGAGACATCTTGTGTTCTGTGACTAGTCTTCAGAGTTGTTTGCAATTAGCCACAACAGTGTTAGAAAGAATCACATTAGCAAATAATTTTAAGCATCTAGTGCCAAGCCAAATACACACCTTTAAGACAATCATGAAGGATCTTGTACAGGTTTGCCAAATATCTCAAATACCCCACAACTGGGGTTTCATCTTATAGATCCTTGGTTTTTTTAACTGAATGTTTTGTGAAGATAATGTGGTGGGTTTGTTTTAGTTTTTTCTTTAAGCTTGAATTTGCACTATTTCTTATTCAGGCTCCAAAGTAACAGCCAGTGAGCATTTGAACCAAACCAAGTATGCCAAAGAGGGCATAACACAGGCAAGCTGTGGGAGTCTCTGCTAGAACCTGGTAGGAAGGGGAGCAGCAGGAGCATGATAAGGCATCTCCCAGTCCTTGCAGAGAGTCATTGCCGAACATACTATGCAAAATGATAGAGGGATCTGCTCATCTTCTGCTGTAGGATCTGAGCCTGACTCCTGCCCAGGTATTTTCAGGAGACAGGCTAAGTACCTGCTGTGCTGGAGTAGGTCCTGAGCAGCTCCCTGCACATGCAGACCCTGCCACCACCCCACAGGGTGGGGATGGGCCTGTGATGGGTGCCATCCATCTGGCAGCACAGACAGCTTGTGCTAGCATCAACTGTTCAGAAGTGTTTTGGGTGTCCCCAGTATAAGTGAGGGCTGCCCAAGAGTGAGCCTGGAGCTGGGCTGATTCAGCTGCCACAGTTGGAGTCCTGAGCTGAGTCCTGCTGGAGCTGAGGTTTGCAGTGAGAAACATGAAAAGCAGGGAACATGGCTTCAAACAGAAACCACTGTGCCATTTGCTAGCACTTTGATACAGGGACAGTGCTTAGGATAGGATAGATTTTTATACTGATTTATTTGAAAACTACCCAAGAAACTCCTTATTTTTATGTTAAGAAATGGTTAATAGGGTACAAAGAGTTTATTTTGTTAACATTTGTTTACAGAAGAAGGGAAGTGTGTCTTAAATTGGGAATCCTGAGCAGTGTCAGAGTTTCCTTGTGGGAATCTAGCTTCAATCCAAATTTGAGCTTTCAAGGAGATCCTGCAGTTTAAATCACACTCTGCCAATTCTACCTGTTGCATACCTGGCCTTAAGTCTCAGAAATAACATTGAGATCTCCTATAAACTAGTTTTAAATCACTTGCTCTGGATTTGACCTGGTGGTATTGAATACCTGTCCTAGTCCCAAACTCTAAAATTGTCCTAATGGACATAAACTTATGGATAGCCATGAAGGAAAATTAATCTCTTGCCATAAAGACATACTTTTGGATGTTGCTAATGAATGTTGTTTTATCTATTTAAGAAGAATGTAATCAATATATTTATATATAAATATATATTGCATATGCTGTTTCCATTTTATCATTTGATTAGGAATCCTTCACTATTCTTTCCTATTGCTATTTTTGTTCATAAAATAGATTCATTCCCTTTACATGTTAAAACTGTAATAAATTTGCCATTGGACTGCTTATTGATTTTTTTTTTCCACTTGAAGCTATTTTTTAATAAATATTTGGAACAACAGCTTGTCTTTTGTTGACTCCCAGAAAGCAGATTGAATTGACAAATATAATTGAGTTCAAGCATATCCCAGCTGCCCAGCTTAGACCTGGAAGACAACGATCCAGTGCATCTGGGACATCTCCTTGTATTCACAAGTTTTTCTTCCACCTGTCTGTGAGCCAGCTGCCTGGTGTACTGTGGCCTTCCTCATCAGAGAATGTACTTTCTCCATATTGGTGTTGGTTTCATCGCCCTGTGTCCCTCCAGGGCCCTTTGCTTTTCTAACATCTATGTCTATCCATCAGGGGCTATGGAGGCAAAGGCTGTGCCACATCCATTTCCTTGCCCTACAAAATGTGTTGCAGCTGGGAAGGAAAACAGAGCTAAGCTGTGAATGGGAGGGTCAGGGCATGAGGTGGCATTTGAATTGTAAAGGAAGGTTGAGGACAGAGAGTCCCCCTGGGCTGGAACCACAGTGAGAGCTGCCACACACGTGGTCTCCATTAAGGACTTTCGCAAGGATGAGGACTGCTGGATCCAAGATGTTTTTCTGCCATTTTTCTTTAACCCCCACATTTGTTTTGGAGCCGATTTTTCTGTATTCATTTAGTTCTTCAGAAAATAAGTTCTGTCCATAGGTTGCAGCAATTGTATTTCCATGCTGGCTTGACTGGAGCTATTTTTGGGGTCATCTAAGTGCCACTTCCAAGTAGGGATGATGGAAGTATGGAGGGTGGTCCAGTTGTAACTGCATCTTGTACTCTCTATTTGATTTTTTTACCAAGTGCCTTGTTCCTGTTTCCAGATGCCCTGTGTAATCATGGTGTTAAGGTAGTAAAGGCTGAGATTATCCATTAAAATTATCCATTAAAACAAAACATTTGCTGAACAACCAAGGAGCAGATGTGTTGAATGAACAAACACTGTTAATTCAATGACATCGCAGAGTGGTACTGCTACTATTTTGGCTGATCTTTTCCAACAGGCACTGGACTTCATCTGCTGCTTCCACAGAAAGCATGCAATGCACGGTGCTGTGCTACGTTGAGAGCAGTCTTTATGACAGTTGCAGATCCCAAAATGTCAGTCTGAGTAGAGCTGCTAGAAAACAGACTCATACCTGCTATTTCCACCACATGGAACTGAATTAATTGAACTGTCAGAAGTGAGGTGGTGTTATTTATTTACTTACTTGCCACAAACTGTAGTAGCTGGGAGGTAAGATACAGCTATAAAAGACAAGAGGTGTAATAATTCAACACAAGGATAAAATCTCACTCGTGGTGACTGTTTAGAAATCAATATCTGTCCTAATGTATTTACTTCCAAGGTCATAATTTATAACATGAAGCTAGTCAGTAAAGAGCTGCTGCATATGTATTTAGAATTTCATTGGAAAAATGTAAATTACTGGGCCCAATGCAATATTTCTTACCATAAAAGCTCTGAGATAAGAAATGCAGAACAGGTACTTGTAAGAGCTTTGTGATGGGATATGCAAATTTTTTCATTGGTGATAAGAACCATAAAATTTGTATCACTCATGAACTACGTTTGTGAATGTAAGCTCCATAATATTGTTAACTGAATTTTCATTTTGTAATGCTTGTTTATAACATCCATTATTCATGTGCTCTAAGTAATGCACCATACATCAGAGATAGAATTTATAGTATTGGGTCAGTTTCCAGAGCAAACAAGGTGGGTCTGAACCATTAATGGAAATATGTTTCTATTTTTTTCTTGCAGGCATGGTCTCCTGATAAAGTTTTTAACTCAAGTAATAGCTTCTAAGAGGCCAGGGACACTTTAATGTCTTTTAGATTAGTGGCAGTGACTGTGCAGTCATGGCTTGCTTAGATTACCTTTTAAATAGACTGAGCCATCAAACCATTTTATAAGTCTCTTCCGTTGAAGCACATGATTTATTTTGTATGTACATTATATTATAGGTAACACATTAAATAAATTGTGATGCCTTTTCCGTTGTGCTCCTCCTGTGACCAAAACTTCTGAATTTCTCTTGAAGAAGGATGCAAAATTGTTTTCTCAACTGTAAGCAGGCTGCTTTGCCTCGAGGTAGGTTTCCAGTGGTTTTGATAAGTGTGTAGGATAGAGGTATTAATGTGGCATCAAAACACAGTCACCTCCTGCCTGAAAAGTGACAGCCATTTTGCAATTAAAAAGAAAAAAAAAGCAAACCATGGAAAAAAAGTGCGAAAAAATTTGCCAGAAGGAAACTGGAAAAGATATTTGTGGTTGAAATAAGAGAGGAATATTTGAAGGGACTGTACTTAAACTGGGACCTGGCCAGGACAATGAAGTTAATGAACCCATTACTATAAAAAATACTCGGGGATTTTCACGGCGCTGGGGCACACAGCCAGCACAGAGCCCAGCGTCTGGCTGCCGGAGCCCCTGCGACACAAGCAAAGAAACAGGCAATACAGTAGGTAAAACTAAAGATATCTAGAGAAAACCAGAGCGTACTTTGGAAAATACCAAATGCGTGAATGTTTTGATAGCTAAGATAAAAATTTAGTAACAGTTTGTGTTTTGTTGTGGGTTTTGCTTTAATGAAAAAAATCAACATTTCCTTTTTCTAACACTTCTAAAATATTACAAAATGCTGTCAGTCAACTTGAACACTTTTTTTTTTATGGGTATTTGTCCTTCTGTCATTGCAGCACCCTGGCTCCTCGTGACATTGGCCTGGCACCGCTGGGGACGAGTGATTTCTTCCAAGCTTCTCCTGCAAGAGGAAATGGGTCAGAAGAAGTGTTTCAGGAGGCCAGGGCACACACAGCATCACATCAGCTCGTGCTGGAGGTCAGACCTATGCCGTGTTCATGCTTTGGGAGTCAGGTGGCCACCATCCCAGGAGCCCCTTAGTGCCTTGGTGGGATCACCTGAGGAGCCCGTGCTTTGAGGAGGTGGGGGAATCTTCCAGGAATTCACAGCCAGATCTTGAAAAAGGTGGTTTCAGTCCTTCCACCCAGCTGTGATTTAAGTTGTAAGTAAAACAAACCGGTTACCACCATAGGCTCTGGAAGGACCATTTTGGTTTGGTTCAGCTGCAGCTCTGGAGGGCCCTGAGCTGCAGGAACGGGCACAGCTGAGCTGGGTGGGACCAGCTGAGGAGCTGCCCCTGGGCAGAGCAGTGTCTCCCGTTAAGGCTGCCTTCCCAGAGCCCAGGAAGGAAGAGCCCCCACAAAATTCCTTTCATAGATGGTGCGTGGCAGTGAAGGGGAGGGAATAACAGCTGCCCTTGGACTCCTGTGTCCCACCACACTCAGTCTATTCACTTTTAAACTGCAGCACACACCCAACCCCCCAAGCTTAAGTTGCTCTCACAAGAGATCCCTCACGTGGTAGGAAGAGGGAGAAGGTGCTGCAGTCTCCATACCTGCCCCAGCTGCTGGAGGGGCTTCTGGAACACTGCGGGCCTTCAGCACTCAGAGGTGGTGTGAAGCTGAGCCTGTAACTGGTTGTGAACGGGGACTGGTGACAGTGAACCATGAGATGCACCCCGCTGAGGTAGGAGTGGAGGGTGCTGAGGGAGGTGGGACTTTGGTTTCTTGCTGCAGTGCTCTTTTTGCTGCAAAGTCAAAGCGTGTTTTAGAAAGCAGATGTCTCCTGTGGAAAAACAGAGCTGCTCTGTTCTGGTAGCTTATGGCTTTCCTTGCCGCATCTGATGATTCAGGAATTAAGACTACAATAATGGTGTTTTTTTTCACCAGCAAAATGTGTCTCTCGCTGTCCTGCATTGGGGGTGCCCAGGACGCAGCCTGCCTCTGCCCCATGGGCATCTGGCCCTGCAGAGCTGCTGTGTTTGCAATTGTGTGAGTGACATCAAGCCCCATTAAACCCAGCACAGCCCTGGATGTGTGAGAAACGACAAATGTTTAGGCAGTGAGCCAGGTTAAACCCAACTTGGGTCAGTCATACCCAAGCCATGTAGGAAAGTGGTAGCAGGCTAGAAGCAGCCATTATCTGCAGACCTTGAGGGCAGTTTCTTTCACAGGAGACTCTTTCCTGCTATGTCCTAGACAAGAAATTAACTTCTTCCTTCGTTCTCCATTGCCCCCTCTCTGATTTTTCAAGCAATGCTGAGGACCCAGCCATAGGAGCCCTGGTCAACAGGCCCTTGCCTGCAGGCCAACACTGAAACAGGAATAGGTGATGGAAAAAAAAAATGCATTTTTGGCCTGAAGCCCTTTGGATTTCAGAATAGATCTTACTTATACTGCTCTCCTCATTGTACAGAAGCATATATATATATGTACAGCTTGGGTTTTCCTAAAGGAATCAATACCAATCATAACTTAAAAAGTATTGACTGTACAAAAGTTCTGGTTTTTTTCTCCTGGGTGCTTCAGAGCAGATGGAAAATGCAGCAGGTGCTGATAATGTTTCTTCTGCCTTTGGGAAAACTTGTCACAGTTACCTGTTTATCTTGTTTATTTTGACGTTTTACTGCCTGAAACTGCTCTGTAACATAAAAGCACGTGCAGGGTGGTCAGAGGTGAAGTTTTGCAGATTCACTTATACTTGAACAACTGAAAATCAATAGGCTACAAGCAACAAATCAAAATGTCCTTTCTGTGTGTGTGTAGGAAGGCTGGTATTTTTACTTCTATTGAGGAACTATTAGGGAATGTAGAGGTTTGCACTTTGTGTATTTGTGACTGGAGAGTGTAAAATGAGCTTTTCTTTAGTTTCCAATGCATTTGCTTTTTCTTTGCTTTTTCAATAGGTGATGGAAACATCAGTTTATTTTTGGCATGTCCTAGACTGCACAGAAAAAGAATTTTGAGAGTGGGCAATACAGACACTGAAGGATTCTTGTGCTCGGCATATCTGAAAAATGAAGTTTGTAGAAGATGAGAAGCAAGGCAAGTCCTATGGGCTAGTCTGCATAGGTCCAGCTCTGCAGTAGGAATAGGCACTGCTCAGTGCCTTTGTGCACCTGGTTCTACAGAACTGAAAAGAGCTCAAAAATGGGCATGCGTCTTCCCTGCTGATTCCATCTGTAGACTGGACAGACTTGGGCAGGCTTTATTCCAAGAAGGAAATTCAGAATTTGTGGGTCCTTGGGCTGACGGATCGTGTTGTTCCAGATGCCAGACTTTCCCCACCCGCAGCTCTGTTCTCTGATGCTGAAATTTTGGAAAGCAAAGAATAGTTTTTACCACTCCTGCCTCAAGAGGTGGCATCTTGCAAGTGCTTTTTTGACTTGCCTTGGAGCATGTTCGTGGGTATTGTTGTTTGGAAAATTACTGTTACATGCAAGTGACCTCTTTGAAAGGGGTACTGAGCTGGGTTGGAACAGCATAGTCGGTGATAACAGCTGGGATGGTAATTGCATAATCTCTCAATCTTTATGCTTTGTGGAATATGATAATCATGCTTTTGGGTAAGGAATGAATTGCATCCCTCTGAAACCGTGCTTCATCTGGGGCTGCAGCACAGAGGACTTATTATAGACTGTGATGGACATGGGATGGTCTTCTCTGTAGGTCCTTTCAGTTCTGAATATTTGTTTCTTAATTTGGTCATAACTCGGACTTCCTCACTGCACAGTTGCATCTGAAAATCACCTTTGAGCCTCTGAAGTAAAATGAACCCCAAAGAACTGTCTGAATTTAGAGCTTTCAGCTGAGAGAGGTATGGCTCACTGATTAGCAGAAATTCATATAAGCCATTAAGCTTCTTAGATGCTAATTACTATTGGACTGTTTCTATGTTATGTATAAATCCATCTGTATTTCCTTTTTGCAGCCAGATAGAGTTTCAGCTAAGGCACTTCAGTAACTGTAAAGAGATAGCAGAAGCTGAATTTTTGGGGTATTTTGGTTTTAGCAAATTATATCACTACCTTATACTGATTACTAAATACTTTAATGATGTGTCTGGTAGAATTTATTTTTTGTTTTGTCAGGGACATTAGGATGATAAATAGCTCAGCAAAGACGAGTAAATTACAGCTGAGCTCAGAGGTGGTGCTTGAATCTTTAAGTCCATAGCTGCTGAAATGATTACAAGGATTTGTAAAAAGAGCTAGATAGCTTTATGTACAAGTCTATTTGTCAAACTTATTGCCTATCAAACACTCATTTAAACTGCAGTTCCATTATATGATCAATGTGGAAAGGCTTCTTTTCCCAGACTCTGTTCTCACAGCTTTTTCAGTTAGTAGTTGGCCTTGACTTTGGTTTTCTGTGTTTTGTGTCAGCTTGAAAAGTGGGTGCCACCAAGTACTTGAAGCAGGGGACTGAGCAGAGGTGACAAGCTAGGAGATCTTGCCTCTATGCTTTTTCAGTTGTTTTGCGACCTTGAAATGAAGCATGCTACAGCTCTTCCCTCTGGTACAGAGGTATAGTTAATTACATTGCAAAGCACTGAGGATGGGACGATTAACATTTGTCTGAGGGAATTGCACAATAATGAAGCCTTCATTTGCTATATGATTTCTTTCTTGTTAACCGTGCTGAAGCAGGACCTTTGAAATGAAAATCAAAGGTGAATGTCATTCTTAGAAGTGTACAGGACTGAATAAGTCAGCTGCAACAAGGCTTTGCAAAGCCCTTTTGTTTTCTATAGGCCTGGGATAAAACCCAAGACTTGGGTACTAACAGGTTGCTACACTGCTGCAGTCCCCTGATTTTTCTCCTATTGCTGTGCTTCTGTGGGGGGGGGATGAGAGCGACAGAGGGGAGAAAACAAACAAAAAAATACCAAACAATAAAACCCCACCCTCCTCTAAAAACAAAACTCAGATACCATGTGGTAGAAAACCACTGACAGCAAAGAAACAAAGCCAGATGTGTTCTAATCTGGTCTTCTAGCTCATTATTTCTCCCTGAATGTGGTGTATGAAAGACAGGAATATGTGCACTTTACTATTAATGCATCATGTGTAGGTTGGATGTGGGTTTGCTTGGGAGGGTAATAATTTCCCTTTGACAACAGTGGGAAATGAGCAGGACATTTAGATGTCAAACATCCTCAAGTACCCAAATGATCTTGTGATCTGTTCAGTCTTGAACAGAGTAGCATCCTCTTGTCTGTAACAGAGCGAGTGTTGTGAGAACAGTCAAAAGCAGTGGTGGAAAGACAGACCATATTTAATTTGATTGTAATTATCAGTAACACATTAGAATCCAGACAAGCCAATTCATAATTTCCCTCATGATATTTGTTGAGTTGTTTTAATGCAGACATAGGACTCGTTTTATTTTGGTTTATTTGGAGTTCACACTAATGTGTACTGTCTAATTTTGATGTATGCCGGCATTGTGATATCTTAAGTCAGTTTTCTGGATGAAAATAATTAGCAGTAATGAAACATCATCAGATTTGCTGCAATACTATTTGGCCATACTGAGTAATTCTTTCTCCAGAGCTTGGGCCATGTACGTGTATTTGCGGATCATACTGCACTGAAAATGTAGTAGTGGAAAAAACAGTAGAATGGACCTTTTTTCTTTGTTTCTCATTCACTAAAAGCTGTGTTTACACTGATATAACACTAGTGTAGAAGGAAAACTGGGCCAAATCCAGTATGATTTTTATTTTTTTTATTTTTTTTTCAGTTAGGAATGAGGACTGTTGGCTTTTTTCTAAGTTCTTTTAAAAGCAACAAGAAATGAAAGTGAGAAGTGATTTAATGATACAAGTATAAATATATTAACAAGAAGTCTTAGATTTTTTTATTTTTTTTTCTTTCCAGGAGTTCACATACAGGCAAGATTAACATTACCCATGATGTTTGGGGAGGAAAAAGTAACATGTTCAGTTGGCGTGGGACTAGGGATTGAGCTCGAGTTGGCATGCAGAAGCAGCAACACACTTAAGAAAGAAGTGCAGGAGTTGTAGTGTATGTGAGGCTGGAGGTCAGTCTGTCTCAATATACTGATTCCTTCTGGTATTAAAAATTCATTTCTGTACTCCACAGAACTACTTTGTCTCCAAATTGAATATCCTTAAATCTAACGGATGACTGTATTTGGAGAGAGAAATGGGAAATACAGCATTTATACATATAAAAATTCACAGAGGTAATGTTCCTGCTGGAGTCTTTCAGTTTGAAGAAATGTGGCAGGTTGTTTTGTGGACTAGTGAGTGATACCTTCATCTAGAAAATGTATATTTTCAGCTTGCGTGGAAGCCTGTCAAAAGTGAGGCATGACAACTTTTGCTCTCAACAAAAATATTTTATCACTTAGAATTGTTTAGGTTGGACAAGCCCTTTGAGATTAAGTCCAACTGTTAACCCAGCACCGCCATAATCCAGCCTGTCCAGATAGCTCTGTAGAACTTGATCCCTGAGGATCAAGCAGATCAACACTCCCACCCAACATGGTATCATCTGCAAACTTCCTGAAGGAGCACTCGATCCCCTCATCCAGATTGTTGGCAAAAATATTAAATGGGAATGGCCCCAAGAGGACGTGTCATGATTCATTGTAAAACAGCATCTACTGCTTCAGTTCGTCAGCTAGACCAAGTCTCTTCTGCTTGTACTTCACTGGGATGGATTTAGTGTAGGTGAGATAGGACAAATGAGGGGTAAAAGATTTGCAGACAAGTTCACAACTATTGTGAAATTAAAAAAACAATTACATTACTTGCATGAGTTTCATTATTCAGGAGGATGCCTGGAACATTTGTAACTGTTCTTTCCTAGTAATTTAACTGCTTGTATGACCACAGTCAGCTGTGTGACATGCCACCTAAATCCTCGTGCTTGCTCTTTATTAGTGCAAATTTCAGGCAAGCAGCTTTGTGCAGTGACTTCCCTCACTCTTTGCCATGTGCTTTAGACACCAGCTTCTCTCTGTTGCCCTGTCACTGGGGTGTGGCTGATTTCAGTGCTCAAATATGGTCCTTAAAGGTTATATTCCAGTGGAGGTGGGCAGGAATCCTGAGGAACATAGGCCTGAATCGAGAGACCACCTCAGCACTGAGCTGGGCTGGGCATGGGGATCTTTGAGCACCTGCCTGACTCTCACTGGACTGCCTTTGGCTCGAGCTGAGATAGCAGAATATTGTTGTTATGCCAGTAAAGAATAATTAACGTGATGGTATTCCTTTCTGTAAAGGGAAGTGTAACCACTTTTTCATTTGACTTACTTTTAATAACAAGGTGATTAAATCAGCTATTAAATCAAGTAAAATGAAGCTATTCCATTTTTGCCCTCTAATCTGTTAACAGTAGAAGTTCTAAGTCAAAAGGGAAAATTAACACCAATGAAGCCTGCAAAGCTGATGATTGCTCTGAGGGCTCCCTCAGATCCCTGGTTGTAGGATCTGTGTGCTTGGTCAGTCCAGCGCTCTGCAGTTGCTTATGACAGGAGCATCATCACCCTGGCTTGGCACTAATGGCTTGGCCTGCAGGATGCACTTCTGCCACAGAGTCCTTTGCAGTGCACAGCACTGCTTGGGAAAGAATGTGGAAGAGGCTTTGGTAGCCAGCCAAACCCTGGTCAGTGCTCATCCAGTGTTTATTTTTAGGTCTTTTCTTGTCAGGGAAAATATGCTTGGGAGTCTACTGATAGGAGATGGGAACTAAGGAATCTGAAGGAAAGACTGAAACGTGCCAGGATTACTGCTCCAGTCTTCCCCTGTCTCCACTTCTATCCCACTGGCTGTATCTGGCCAGTTCCAGATGAAGGGAATACCTGGAGCATCGGTGACCAAGTGGCTCACTGTCATGGGACTCCAGCAAAGCTGAGTGCAAGGAAAGTTAAGAAACACCAATCAGGTATTTGCAGTGAGAAGGTGAAAAATTGCATTTATTGATTACTTTTTAGAGTGAATCAATCTTAAGAAGAAAAGCCAAAAAGACTTTTTATTATAACATTATTAAGACTTAACTTGGGCAAATTTCCATTCTAGCAATTACTGTACTTTGGTGTTCTTAAGGCTGCCTATTAGGTAGGGTTAAGAGGTGAAACCATTTATTATTTCCTTTCCTATCCAAATGATATAAATTATGTCCTGTAACATTCGGTAAGGCTAGACTCTTTGAAGAGATCAGAAGCTCAGTTATTCATGCTCTATATTAACATCAATATTTCATGGTGAAGAAGCAGTGTTTATGTGAGCCTGGTGAGATTTTTTTTTTTATTTTTTTATTTTTAAAGCCTCCTGTGTTTTGTGTTGATTTAGTGAAAGAATTTAACTCTGGAAACAGACCTATAAACTAATAGCATGGACTTGATTCCTGTGAAGTTGTTCTGCACAGTTAGAGCTTTAAAACAAGATGATGGGGCCATGCTGTGCTCAACCCTCATAATGGTGTAGATTCCTCTTGTGAATATGACACAGGACATGGAGCTCTTGAGACACAATGGGAAGTTTTGCTGTCAACTTAGTAGGAAGCTGGAGCAGATCCCATTCTGGGTGATGTTCAACTCAACACTTTTTGTTTTGAGGTATTTGTGTGCACACCTACAAATAATATGTGTCTGGAGGGAAGCTTCAGGTCACAGAGCTCAGCAGCAGCTAATCTTGGTGAGTCACATGATCCCATCTGACAAATGAGATGAAAATGGTTACTCTGACCATGTGCAACAGATGCTTAATGGTCCCCAACTTGGCTCTACTGTACTCAAACTTATAAGCCTATAGTTGAATTTAAGTGGTTTATTCTAGCTACAGGGAGGAGAGATTTAAACCACTGTAGTAGCCTGAGTTCCTCTGTTGGTAAGCACCAGAATCAAATCTAGATAAATGGGAAGAGCATTTCAGAAAAGGCAGGAGGCATAAAACCTGGTGATTCGTACAGGGGCGATGTCCATTGATGTAGGCAGGGAGCTTTCCCTGAAGGAATTGTGGTGTTTCAGCCCTGCAGTGTCACTGAGTATGGCTTCCCTCTAGCATGCCCTGCTCCGAATGCAGTGGGGTGTTGAGGGCAGAGGTTGTGGCAGAAGAGCAAGATGCACCAAAGCACTTTGTCTATTCCCTTGAAATGCTTCAGCCTTTCTATTAACAAAAATGCTTCCATTTTTTTTTTTTTTTTGTGAGTTGCCTTTCTTGTCTGCACTCTTCTCCCTGTTGTATTAAGAAAAAAGAAACGAACCAAATTGGTTTTTTGGCTAATCTGATTCTGATCAGGTCACAGGTATTCAAAGAACAGAACCCAAACAAAACAAATCTCTGTTCTGAAGTCTTCTCTTCATTGCAAGGTTCAGCTTTGATTTTGGTGATTTATTAGAGCAGCAGTGTTCAAACTGCTGTAATCAAAGGCCAGTTGGTACTTCAATACAAACCTTCATTCCCAAGAGTCTTGTAACATGCCTGTAAAACAAGGAAATAGCTGATGTCTTGTTAAACTGATGAAGTGTCTTAAAAATATTCATGCTTTTTTCTCCCTCTCCCTTCCTCCAAGGTCTTCCCCCATGCTCCTTCCAAAACTTATGTGTAGTGCAAGCAAGTAAACAGTTGATGTTGGCAGGAGGAATGTACAAGAGGCCACGCAGGTCATAGAGGATCCTGTCTGTGTCCCCACTACTCATATTTGCAGCCAGCTATGTCTCACAAACTATCATAAGCAGAACAAAAACTCTGTTTTAAAACCAGACGGACTATTCATTTTTCAGCTGCTCCAAGGTCAATCTAGTGACTCTCTTATCCAGTCAAAATGGAAACTTGCCTGCATATGTCAACGGTTTTATTGCACTGTTCTTCATCATAGGTAGTTTTTTTTCCCGATCTTCAATGTGTTTATTTCACTGTTATATTTCAGTAAAGTTGCTATGTGTACCCTTGTCCGTGCTCAGGCTAATGCTGTCCAGTTCTATTTTGAGGTCAGGTAATGCCAGAAGTATAAAACAGGAGAAGTGAAGCTCTTGTGCTGTGTGCAGCTCTGGTTCCTTGTGGCTGTGGGAAGCCTTGCTTGGAGCAGTGTCTCTTCCTGCCTTTGGGAGCAGGTGAGGGAGCAGAAGGGAATACTCACTGCTGGGAACATGGCCTGTTTCTGTGGTGCAGGACCGCTCTGTGTGCGTTTCATCCAATTTTAAAAGCATCAGTGACATCTAAACAAATTATGGTCAGTGGAAAAACAAACCCAACTGCAACCTTGAATATTGCTTTAGGACCAAAGATCTCTCCTACCTTTTGTCTTCTCCTGCTGTAAGAGCTAAGAGGTTTCTCAAAGGGATGGAGAGGTTCTGTGAAGAATCTCCCAAGTGTGCTTTGTCAGTGACTCGTCCAGTGATGTTCCTCAATGCTCTGCAGCATTCATGCTTCCAGCAGTGATCTGTAGTGTCAGCAATGGCCCTAAACCTTAAACAGAATGGTTGGCACTTGCATATAGGTTTGCCAAGGCTACACACTGTGCCTGTAAGATTTTTCAAGTTAGATGCGTCAAAAATAGGAAAAAGCTGATGTCAGCTTGCTTCAAAGTCAATTGAAATGTTTAATAATTCTAATAACTAATAAAAATCTGATTCCTATATTTCTGTTGGTGTCCCTGGAGGTACATATGTATTTAATACTGACTGACTACAGCAAGAAATAAGAACCAAACATGCTCTGGAGAATCTGTACTTTCATACTTTTGTATCACTTTTCTGTTTGTTGGCTGCTGCTGCTGCTAATACTTTCTTTGCCTATTTATCTTGAGACACTACATTCTGTTGTTTGAAAGAAGGATTGACTCCTGCTGTGCTCTTGCAACAGCATCCAGTATTATTAGGCTTGAACTTAGCTGCAGCTCTGGGGCTCTGTTCCGTTGCTAGTACTAACTGATGTCAGTTTTCATTTTGTGAATCCCTGACACTCTGGGTGTGTTTGTATATATACAAATGTACAGAATGTCTGGCTAAAGCTAAATGTCACTGATGTCTGTGGGAAGTGCTGGGATCTCCTGTGAAGCATCTTAATTAGTTTTGCCTTCCATGTTGACATCCTAAGTTTTGGGCTTGAGTTATGTATTAGGCTTTTTTCCCCTTGTTTGTCAAAACAGAACAACTTCTTCAGAGGAGAACATAATGCAAATGCTAATTAAAACTGACAAGTTAAATTTGTCATCTATTTCAATAGGAAGAAAAAAAGAACTGAATGAGAAAAATCCATTCTGCCCTTGTTGAAGTTGGTTGAAACTTGATTACTGAAATCTGTGGGCACGGACTGAAGCCCCCTGTTCAGGTTTTGCTGTTTCTTGAGGCAGGAGGCAGCCAGTTCATGATTTCAGGGAACAGAGCTGTTGCCCCTGAGGGATGGACAGCAATGCCACCCTCCAAGCTTGCTTTAAAAGCTGCTGTGCTGCAGTTGGCAAGAGGTGGCTTGGAAGTGTCTTTGGCCAGCTGTAATCCAGAAGCTGATCTCTACGGAATGCACGTGTCAGTGTTGAGACTGGTAGTCATCAGCTCTGTCCCTCCACTGTGTTTTAGGGATGGCTCAGAAGTTGCTCCTTGGTTTGAGCTTGGTAATCTACGTGAGTGTTGCCCATGCCAGTACAGGCAGAGTGGTGAAACCAGCCTTTTTCAGTTGCTATTTGGCAGGGGAATAAAACAGGTGCTGCCTACAGAGTACTGGCTGTTGTCATAGCTGACAGGAGCGTGGGAGCCCTCTTTGTGTAGCAGAGAGCTTGGATGGTAATTACTTCATTCCTTCTCTCCCTGAGAGGCAGAAGGTGGTGCAGGCACCTAATTATCATAAAAACCTAAGGAGTTTTTCGAGTCTGGTTTTCTTCCATCAGCAGACTGCATCATTTCCAGTGCATCCTGGTGTTGTCCTGATGGTGTGCTCCTGCTAAATGGCCCAGCAAGAAGAAAACGCCTACGCTTATTTAGTGAGGTGCAGTTACTTGGTCGTGAGATGTGGATGCTAACAAGAAATCCTTTCTTATGCGGATAGACGTCTTGCATTCAGTGCAACCCTATCGTGCATCTGCCTTTATAAATATGAGGAAATGTTAGATATACTCTGATCATGTCTTAAAAGAGTGTTTGTGGTATGATTACTAGTGCCTTGTATTTGTCTTTATTCAGTATGCACTGCTAGTGGTGGCTATTTATATATTTCTTTTTTTTTTTTCCTCATGTCTTAGGAAGGCTCTTCCACAGCTCTTCAAAAGCCTGGTTCATTCTCATGGCCATCACTCTTTGAGTCACCACTGGGACCCATCCCTGTCAGCTTCAGAGTCCACCGAGTCGCTGAGTGCTGAACAGTCCCTGGGTCAGTGGTTTCTTTGTAATTATTTTTTTTCTTATTCTACCATAAGCCCGGTTTGCCTAGGAAGTAAAGGCTGCTAGGAAAGTAAGTCATTGCCTTTCGCTTCCTCCAAATCAAATCCTGTTGTCTTACTGGCATGCTGGAATATTACTCAGCAAAAACTCCTTGCTCTTCTTTGGCTTTTTGGTCCTTTTTTCTTCCTGAACCCTTGTAGTTTATTGTGGTGGCTGAAATGGCTCGTCTGTCTGTAGCCTGAGAAGGAACTTAAGACAAATATCTGATTAACTTTTTTAGCAGAATTCATACTTGTTGGCTAAAAGTAAAGCACTTGTAAACAAGCCTTTCAGAGCACGAAGCACTTCTGAGAAGCTCCATGGCACTCCAGGGAAGCAGGCTGGTATCATCCATTTCGATGGATGAGGCTCGGAGGGCATTACTGCAGCAATCTGCTGAAGGCAAGTAACGGCTCGCATTTTTCTGGTGTCTGGCCTTCTGTGATGTGAACAGAATCTCTGCATTTTGGAAATGAGGAATGAAAACCAGATGCAGGGCTGGGTTTGGTGCCAGTTGCAGTTCCTACAAGTTTAGGTCTGGAATAGCGAACCATGATGCAGTGAAGCATGTGGAAAATCGGATGTCTCGAAAGACAGAGTGGTGGCCAGGAAGCTGACTGAAGTGAGACTGCGGGGGACAGAGGGGACACTGCAATCTTCAGTCTCTTTTCTGTGGAAGTCAACTCCCTGCTCTGGAGTTGCAGGATGAGCCCCCTTCCTGGGACATAAACTGTGCAGCAGGCACCAGGGCTGCCACCCAGAGCAGATCTGAGCTGTGCTGGTGAGTCACTGCTGTTGCCACCAGCTACGGTACCTGCACTGGATGCTGTGAAAAAGCAGAACCAAAGTATGTGAAGACAGCCAGCATGAATCCACATGTTGCCTCTTGAGATGCAGCAGTGAAGTTCAGAAAGAGGCCGCTAGGTGCTTAATAACACATCCTTTAGAGTATAACCATGATACTACACGTGAGCCTCATGGGGTGAGTTATTTTGGTAAGAGGCACTGGGGAGCTGGAGGAAGAGCAAATGGATCTGAGCCCTGGAACATACATTAGCAGGTTGATGACTCCATAAGGACCTTCCCAGTGGCCTATATTCGTGCCAGACAAACTGCTGCAGTAGCAGCAGTGGATAGACTGTGGAATGCAGAGCTGAGGAGAAGTATCCTGCTGAAAATGTACTCTTTGTAATGCTTAGGAAGCTGATTCTGTCCCAAGTGCAGCCACCTGTGACTTAGACCCATTTCCAGGCAATCACAGTAGTACAGCAAATGTACTACACATGCTGCTGATCACCAAGAGATTGGTGATACCAATCTGTAATCATTGGTAAAGACCTGAGCCTTAATTAGTGGAAAACCTTTTTCTGCTGATAGCCTTGCTGCTTTATGTTTTAGAAACAGGTGAGCACAGAGCTGAGGGAGTTATCTGGGCACGTCCAACTTTCCATGCATATTTTCCCAGTTTCAGCAATGGGAAATAAAAGCTTTTCATTCTCTGGCAGCAGTAAGAGTATGATCTGAGCCTGCACCACTCTAACAACAATTAATATCACATTAGAACCAATTGGTAAGAAACCTGTTTTCAGTCAGAGTGAAATCTCAAGTTACAAAGACAAAATTCTGTCCCTTCAGTATCATCTGGTGTGGAGCTGGGGTAAGGGACCCAGTAAGGACTGGTTTCCCACACATGACACGTGGCTGGGCTCTGTCTGCCCTGAGCAAGCAAATGATGAGTGGAGCTATTAGCAAGGACAGTCGGTGGGGTTGAGGGAGGGAGGTGTGGCTGTGTCAGGCAGAGCAGGCTGTGATTTGGCTGCTGCAGGGTCTGGCTGGTTTTCTCCACAAGTTGCTTGTCCCTGCTGACTGCCTCCAGCCCAACCATCACCCATGGGGAGCTGAACACTCCTGCACCAACGCCATAGACATGTGAAATCTGGACGTTAATGCCAGTGCTGGCTTGTCAGCCCCAGCTTGCTGCGAGCACGCGGCTCTCCCTGGGGTCACAGTTCATTTCTGGAGAGTCACCGAGTAATGTTGCTCAGCAGTGAGAGGGAAACTTTAATGCAAAGAGGGCTTCATAGCTGAGGGCAGCACAGGCTGGCAGCCCAGATGCCTTTTAGCCCCCTGAGTGCTGGAACTAGCGTCTGGGCTTTGTGGAATCATTGTTTCGTCCTAAGAATTATTTTTTTTTCACATCTCTTACCCCATTGTGGCAGTGCAATTCAGTTGACAAGTCATGCTAGGAGGGAGTCAGATATGGCTGAAGCTGCATTTGCTGACTGCTTTATTCTGAATGAGTACTGGCAAACATCCCATGGGCTGTAATGTGGCCAGCTAACAGCATGCTCAATGTGTATCTTAGCGTGATAGTTTAACCAGCCTCCATAAAAGAAACTGGGAGATGCTCCTAAAACATACGTAGGAGAAACTGTCTTTTTCCCATGGAATTGCAGAGAAGAGCATTATTCCTTGGCTCAATTTCCTAATCTATAAAATGCAGAATTATTCCTGACTTATTCCTGCAGTTCCTGAAAACTCCATACAATTCCTGAAGATAAGCTTCTGCTGAGAGGAGCTCAGCCCGCCTATGATCCACCCTCTTTTTCTGCCCAAGTGGTATTGGCACCTGGGTTCCTGTCTGGGTGAAGCAGGGAACCTATTTACCAGATGCAGAAGAGATCTGTTCTAACATCTGTCCAGCATGCCAATCACACAAAGCAGATGGAAATCACATAGCTTATTAAACTGCATTGAGTAAAGTGCAGTTATATTACCAAAATGCATGCTCAGTTTTGCACTTTGTGCAATTTTCAAGGTTAGTATTTCTGCTGATGTTACATTTGATTACTGAAGGTAGTGAGGTGAAGACTGACAGATTATTGAAATAGAAAATGGTGCAGGTTTAGATAATTGGCAAGTAATACTGGTGATCTGAGACTACTGAAATGCTGTTGGTTTAAATCTTTGGTTTATAAGCAGCTTTGCAAATGTAACCCTGCTAATAGTCAAGATACTAAACATTTTGTATAGTGATGGGGTGTGTAGTTATTATGTGGGTTGGATGCTGTTATTTTCGAACTGCTGTTCAATTGCAAATGTTCCAATTCTCTCTTAACACCAGCTACTGCTTTTCTTGCCCTCTGGTGTTTTTCCTGGCAGATATCTCAAGCTTTCATTCCATAACAGCTCAAGTCATGTTCCAGACAGAGTGTTGTTAATAATAACACCAGGGATATGTCTTTGAAAGGCAGATATTGAAAGTTCAAATCTAGAAGACACAAGCAAAGACAAGCAATATTTGAACCTAAAATCTGGCATCAATTTAGATGAGGGTTTTAGTGCTGATAATATCTCACAAATGTCAAATGGGGAGTCTCTGAGGGTAGTTTTTCTTTCCCTTTAGATGAAGGAAAGGGCAAAATTGTCTGGAAATGAAGACCTTAAACTTTTAAGGCCAGTTCATACATAGGTTTTTGAAGTGAGAGACATTTAAGATATTATTTTTGCCCATGTCTACAAGTGCTACCCAAGTGAAATCCTCCCCTTGCTGTGTTAGACTGAGAAAGCTTCTTTAGCAACTGGTGTTGGCAGTTGCTGAGGCCCTTTAGTAGTACAGCAGAAGCTGTCGTAGTCTAAGAAACAGTACTTCTCTCCTGAGCTGTTCAGCACCTGGGTGTTCCTTCCACATGGTCATCTCACCAGTCGAGCAGTCTTAACAGCTTGGCATCAGCTTGGTTTTTTAGAGACTTCTGGATTGACATCAAGGGTGGGTTTTGTTTTGCCCTCCAAATGCCTGAATTACGTCAATGGCTTGGATTTAGTTGAAAACTTAGGAAGGAAATGGAGCAGTAGCAAAGGGGAAGGCAGTTGAAAAATAAAGATATGACTGACGGTCAGTGAGACGTAGAAATAGTCAACGTAATATTTTTGAAAAATGCTATTAATGCTAGAAAGCTGTGTCTAAATGAAAGCTACATTGACCTGTCATACTTAACCCCTGAATCGCTCAGTAAAGGAGCACACTGTGTGTTCATTTGCATACTGCACAACTAATTCATGGATATTTCATTTAGCAGTGGTCATTTAAAGACTGCCTTGTGCTCTAGTTGGGCTCAGCAGGGAAGGATCATGCCCTAGTGATTCAAGAATGAGGTTAGTGTGAATCACAAAATAATTTAGGTTGGAAAAGACCCTTGGGATCATAATGTCCAACCATTAACCCTACTCTACACGTTCACCCCTAGACCATATCCCCCAGCACCACATCTAAGCGATGCTTAAACACATCCACGGATGGCAACTCAACCACCTCCCTGGGCAGCCCATTCCAATATCTCACCACTCTTTCCATGAAGAATTTTTTTCCTAGTGTCTAGTCTAAACTTACCTTGTTTCAGCTTTAGGCCATTCCCTCTGGTTCTGTCACTAATTACCT
>WUAM01000059.1:6813-25268 GCA_024336885.1 Actenoides hombroni
TCAGTCACCTCTTTAACTTTTGCTTCAAGCTGGATTTTGGTTTTGATGAGCTGGTCACATCTTTCCTCAGCATCAGCTAAGCTATCTGCTTCCTGGTGGAGAGGTACAGATTGTAGTGGTTTGTTTTATGAGCTTTCCTATATGAGCCTGTGTTAAAATGTGGTCTGAAGCTGAGCCCTCCTGAAGCATCTTTAATCTTGTTTTTGTTTGGTTTTTTGTTTGGTTTTCTTCCTGGGATACATTATATAACCTCTCAACTAGAAAAAATACTGATTACTAAACCTTTTTCTCTCTCCTAGAAATGTTTCACATTTCATCTCTCCTAAAAATATTTCTTACATCTGATAGTTGTGAGAATTTCTGATTTACCTAATGAAGAATATGCTTGGAGACATTTCTCTTCACAAACACAGTATTCAACATTTTTCCTTTTGTAACTGATTCCTTCTGAACTCATTATGATGTTGGGAGTAAAGGCTCTGGTAATTTCAACAGTAATTAAATGGGAAGAAATTATGCTCTTAACGTATTAAGATTGCTTTTTGTGGAAGTGGTGTCTTACCCTTGTAAATCAACTACCTGTGTGTTATTCTTTCATACTGTGTCTGGAGTGGTATATGCTGGTTTCAGCTGATCACCACATCATCTTAATCTTTGGTGGGTATAAGGAATTTGTTTTATAGCAAATTAATTTGAAAGGCAAATATCTTATAAGAAAGCCCAGCAGAATATTTATTTTTCTCTATATATTAGGGAAAAAAGGTGACATGGAGTTCTGATTTTCTATCAGAATATTAAAATAACTGGGTAATTAAGTACAGTGCTCCATTTTTAGTTATTAATTTAAGTAATTTAATAAAGATCATGAAAATATAAAGATGAAATAAAGATTAGATACAGATTAATTTGTAAGTTGACATACTTTTATGTGTATTTTTAAGAAAAGTTCTATTTTGTAAAGTTTTGTGTGTCTACAGTGTTCTTAGGATTGTGGTGTTAAAATTAATATTTAAGTTTGAGAGGTCTTGTGATGAATTTATCTTCACTAGAGGAATAGTCCTTTCCACTAACAGCTAACTGTCCATGATTGCGCCCGAATCCCCACTTCTGAGCCAAGATAATACCTGGTGTGCCACTCCCATAAGGTCCACCAAAAGCCAGTCTCTCCATATTGTCACGTTATTATTTGATTCCTTAGAATCATAGCAGTTAACAAGCTACTTAGGTAGAACACCCTCCCAAGGATGAATACCTGGCCTTGTTAACACTGAAAGTGGTTTTCCTCACCACTTTCTTTTTTTCTGACACAGTATATAGGTTGGCAGAGAACAGGGGAACAGAGCAGATGTTGTCTGAATGTTCTCTGCCTGTGTTTATAGTTAATAAAGCTTCTGTCTGACCTCTTCTAAATTGTACACCCCACACAGAGGACCCCAACACAATTTTTATATTATGGAAAGATGGCATGAAGTGAAAAGCAATGTTCTTTGTTGAACATTTTCAACAAAACAAAACAAAAATCTATTATAAGATAACTTCTTAGACAGACTTCTCAATTTTAATTACTAGTATTTCTACCACCACAGGAAGAACTACCACAGAAAATCCAGATTGGAGGTGTAAAAAACTACAATGTCCAAAAAAACCAAAACCATTTGCTTCATTATAAATTTCATTTATGACCTTCATTAATATTAGCTAAGTCTAAACCATACACAGCTCCTTTGTGCAATTAACAACTGAGGGAAGAAGAAAACCTCCTCCTAGAAGCTGTGATTTTTTTCTTGGAAGCTGGAACTCTGTGTCTATATATTCTTAGACTAAGGAAAATATTTAAGCTGTGTTTCCAAATTAGAGTGAATGACTACTGAATGAGCGATCCACCCTAAGTAAAGGGTGGATGGCTTTTTCTGCACCTGGAATTCACAAGTACCACTTGCAACTCTGGCTTACATTTACACTTCAAAATTAATTCCTTGTTCTACATCCTGTAAAGATGATGATAAGACCCTGCAACACTCACTTGCTCAGAGGGAGTTAGAGGTTCAGGCAAAACTCTGCTCTGAGTATTCCATGTTGGCTAGCTACATCTGCGTCCTTCCTCTGAAGGGAAGAGCATTGCCTGACTCTTGGAGCTCCCCGCTTCTCTGCACTGGCTGTTAGAGGGCTCAGCATGCCACTGCCAGACACTTGTTTCCTTAGTTTAACATACATATGATGGATAATTCATCAAATAATCTGACGTTTCATCTTCCATAATCTATTTCATAAAGAGCAGTCTGAATGTATAGACTTCTGAGTGATAAATTAATGATGATAAACTCACAGCCTGCACTTGGAGCTGCAGGTCATTTTTCTCCTGCAACAGGGCCACCATTTTCTCCTCCAGCTCCTTCCCTGAGCAACCTGCTCTAGTGGGAGGTGTCCCTGCCCATGGCAGGGGGGTTGGAACTGGATTATCTTTAAGGTCCCTTCCAACCCTGACAATTCTATGATTCTATGATTCACTTCTTTGAAAGAATGAGGTTGACAACGAAATCCTTTAGTAGCAAACATAGTTCAAATCATCATATTCATGAATGAGAATAAGTAGCTTAAAATGCATGAATTAGAGAGAAGTAACAATACAGTTGACATTTTCCTGGGTGATAGAAATTGGAACTTTTCTGTTTCAGATTTAATTGAAAGCTCTAAGTGTTCTGAAGTTATTGCCACAGTATTTCTGTATGTACCTTATAGCCTCTTTCTTTTCTTTTTTTTTTTTTTTTTTTTTATACTGAGGTAGTTAGTAAAGTGCAAATATATTCTAATGTGCAATTTTAAAAGTTAACATAAGAAATATCTCATCTGTTTTCATCTCATTTAACTGTAAGTGTAGGTGATAGAAGTTTTTTCTTTGTACTTCACTGGAGGAAAGAGTCAGCTTTGAAAACAAAGTACTTTTTCACCAAAGCTTTTCTAGAGCATTTGAGTTAACAAATTGTTAAAGACTGTTCTGAAGGATAGAAAAACATTTTGGATAGTCCTAATGAGTTAAATGAATTAAAAGTCTGGGTCAAAGATTTGACTTCTTTACAACTCTTCAAATTAGTTAGAAGTTGTTTATTGCTCTTCAAATGTTCTCATTCTAGAAAACAACACATGGATATATCTGAGTTAATAATGTAAAAAAATGTAGGACTAAATTAGGAATAAATGTTTTGATTTTCTGTTTACAGTTTTTTAAAATAAAAAGGCTGGAAATCCCAAAACTTGTTAAAGATTACCCTACAGAAAAAAAAGCACTCTAAACTCAGATTTTGCTGGATGTCAGTTATAACACTTTCAAATACAAATGATGCAAGAGGTTAATCCCCGTGTTCCACAATCAGAAGATCCAGAAATAATTTCCTTTTGTAACCAAAGGGATTTCTGTGTTTTAAGATAGAGGACTGAGCAGGTTCAGAAATGTGCATAAGCCCTGATGGAGAGGAAGGCTTTTGCAGCACTGAACTTTATTCTCTACTATTAAATTAACATCACGTTAGAGTTTAAAAGGAAAAGGCCAGTTGCCAGGAAAAATAACAATGTGCATGCTAGTGTTAATACCTGAACCCAGAAAATATCTCCAAGTCCTGCAGAGGTCTGTCATTTTTAATTTTAAAATGTATGGAAATATAATTAGGCTAGATTTCTCATTAATAATAAAATATTTGAAATGAGAAAAATTTAGGCCACCTTCAAGTCCCTGTAATACAACATGCTGAATTTGAAAATTGAGGTATTTCTCTTAACAAAAATGTAGTAGAAATATACAGGAAGAAGCAAAAAGAGATCCAAAAATGAGGTAGGACTTTCATTTCAGTTAAACTAATACCAACTGTTCAGGAAATTGATTGGACTGTGAGAAAGCTCCATTTGTATTAATACTTTTAAACTAAATTCATATAAGATTACCAATGTAAATGAGCTCATCAGGGATCTCAAGATTGGGGGCAGCCTTGGTTGCAGTGACCATGCACTGGTAGAATTCACAGTACTAAGGGTTAGAAATCAGTCCAAAAGCAGTCAGGACCTTGAACTTCAGAAAAGCAATCTTCCAGCTCTTCAAGGTCAATAGGATATCCTGGGAAACAGTCCTCAGACTCAAGGGAGCAGAACAGAGCTGGCAGATTTTTAAGGACGTTCTTCATAGACTGCAAGAGCTCTAGATCCCCAGGTGTAAGAAATCAAGCAAGGAAGGGAAGAGACCAGTGTGGCTGAGCTGTGACCTACTGGTCAAACTAAAAAGCAAGAAGGAGCTTCACAGGCAGTGGAAGCAAGGACAGGTATGCTGAGAAGAGCATAGGGATGTAGCCTGACTGTGTAGGGGTGAGGTCAGGAGGGCCAAGGCACTGTTGGAGCTGAACTTGGTAAGGGATGTAAAGAATAACAAGAAGGGATTCTACAGGTATGTCAATGAAAAAAAGAAGGTCAAAGAAAACATAACCCCCCCTGAAGAGTAATAATGGTGGGCTAGTAATAACAGACGAGGAGAAGGTTGAGGTTCTCAACAATTTTTTTCCTCAGTCTTCACTGACAACCTCTCTCCTAACACCTCCCAAGTTAAACCGCAAAGTGTGGACCAAGGTGGTGAAGTCCCTCCCACTGTATGTGAATATCAGGTTTGTGACCAGCTGAGGAACCTGAACATACATATGTCCATGGGACCTGATGAGATTCATCCCAGAGTCCTGAAAGAATTGGCTGATGTAGTCGCCAAGCCACTTGCCATAATATTTGAAAAGTCTTGGCAGTCAGGTGAAGTCCCTGGGGACTGGAAGAAGGGACACATTACACCCATTTTTAAAAAGGGTAGAAAGGAGGACCCTGAAAACTATCGCCCTGTCAGCCTCACCTCTGTGCCTGGGAAGATCATGGAGCAGATTCTCCTAGAGGGTCTAACCAGGCAAACAGAGGACAGTGGGGTGATGAAAGACAGCCAACAAGGCTTCATTAAAGGCAAATCCTGCCTGACAAATCTAGTGGCTTTCTATGATAAGGTGACTACCTCAGTGGACAAGGGTCGACCTCTAGATGTATTCTATCTGGACTTCTGCAAGGCTTTTGTCACAGTCCCCCACAACATCCTACTCGACAAGTTGGAGAGAGATGGATTTGAGAGCAATATTTGTACCTTTCTATTTTGTCGACACACACTTGTTGCATATTTCACATGTAACTTGATTACAACAAGGATTCTTGAAAACTAATTCCACCTGAGCCCTCTAACTGCAATAGCAATAGAATTAGTGAGCTGTGGATGCCCTAGGTTTTTACTGAAGCTGAGACTGGAAAAGCATACCAAAAAAATTGTAATACACAGGCTACTGCTGACACAATGTTACGTTTTGTCATCTAAGCCTACATAAAAATAGATAAACGAGACAGAATTCAACTCTTGATGCTCCTTACTTTAAGACTAACTTTCTGCTTGAAATGCAACTCTAAACAATGGAGCTTCATAGCACATAGTTTACAACATACCCAACAAACCCACAAAGAACTGTCATTTTAAAAAGGTTTCAGATTCCTAAACTACTTGGATGCTCTAGTTAGCAACTGTAATAAAAGAATTATGTGTCACTGGCCATTAGAATATAATTACACTTCAAGTAACGTTTCCTGATGTATATCTGAATACAATTTTTCCTTTTATATATACATGCTTGCTGTCTCACAGAATTCAGTGATTCAGTTATTAACTGAATTACAGAGTTATGCCATGTTTAGAAAGACAGTGAGCAAAGTTTTCAGGATTGAGGGCAAAATTTACATGCAACCAGCGTCCCTTCACTTAACAAGAACTGAACACTGCCCTCATCTTTTTATTGAATTCCATCATGCATATGCATGAAAACACAGTGTGGTACCACTCTGCTGGGAAAGTAATCAAATCTTGCAATTAGTTCTGTAAACAGGACTGATGTTGCTGTCTACACAGAAGGCCTGTCCCCATCCATCCCCCTCCACTATTAAAGTTCACACAAAATAAAACATGCATTGTTTGCTCACGGTTTACAAAATGTATCCAAACTGTCCTTCAGCAAGGTACTAAAAAGCATTACCACTGATCATGGAAAAACACCAAACAAACCAGAAAACAAAACATGTTACACAAAATAAAAAGACATGTCTCAGGAGACCATTAATTTTTCATGGAAATCAAAGACAATTACAACTGATTGATGAACTCATCAATTATTAACATGGAAGTTGAAAGGTAATAAAAGGGCAAGAGAATTGTGCATATTCAACACACTGAACGCTCACATAGCAATATCGTATAGCCCTGTTCTCCCATACCTAGGTAATGCTAGAGCAAAGGACAGATGTGGTGTTCGTCTGGAATTAATAAAGTGAGCAGTGTCTAGCTCTCTTGTCATTGCTTAATACTGGAAACTGATCTGTCATTAATTTAAGATTTGTAATGCAATGTAATGCTGTTGGGGAAAAAATACCCACGTGTACAAAGCACTTGAAATCCAAAGCAAATGTATCTTTTAAGATGTTAGTATAAGGTGAATTTAATTTGAGGCACTCTACAGTTACAAAACATACCCTTCAAGGCATCTTCCAGTGAAAGGGAAATACAGCTCACCCTTCTAATTATGTGTTTTTGTGTCAGCACTGCAACGACTAAAATTAAGAACACCGGAATTCATAAAAACGCTAAATATGGAGATTTCATTTAAATACTGTTGAAGAATTCAAAACAGAAAGTGTTAATTTTGGTAGCTAATCAGCTAAAACTTTTTTAAAAGAGTACATCTATGAAAATACACAGATGATGAAGGCTTTCATTGTCTGTCTCAACCAATGTGACTAATAACTTAATTTTAATACATTACCTTAACTTTTGCTTAACTTTAACATAACTTAATTTTAATACATTATCCATGAGTTTTCAATAATAATTTTATTTCAGACTGTTGACTTGTCTTCTGTCAAAAATGGCTGTAAAATTGTTGAAGGTAATACTTATAACTAACACAACCACAAAAATATAGGAGACAAGTCTGAAGAATTCACTGTAAAAGAAAGAACCATGACCTAAGGATATCTTACTATATTTACAGGACTACTTAAGAATTGTAGTAAGCTATCGATAAATTAGAATAGTATTTTAAATACATTTACATTGAGTATTTCGTACATATAACCATTTAACAAAATGAGCTACTCAGAAAAATTCCAGATACCCCACATCCTGAATTATTATCGAAAAGTTTACATCACACTTGCTTTGTAGAAATATTTATCTAGAGTTACAATAATTTTACGTATTTTTCAGGACACTAACTCTGATGCAATGAAGTCCTAAAACGAACAGAAGGTGGGGAGGATGTCCCTTTTGTGAGCAAAAGGGAGCTCACAAAACCAGCCTAAATCCTCACACCTTCCAAAGTGAGGCAAGATTTGTGAGAGAGCATTAAAAAGCAGCCAAATTACAGCCGTGGTTTACCACAGCCCTGGAAGAACCAAAGAGAAGACAGATTCTAAGTAACAGATAAGAGTTTGGAATCGGGAAAAATGCAGATACTGTGCTCTACGGTATTTTTATAGCTTTTAAAAGAGTAACATACACCTCTGCTTTTTTGGAATAGACTTGTTTTCATCTTTAAACACAGTCACTGTTAAGAATGCATAGATACCAGGTGGTAACTACAAAGTACACCATTTCTTTGGGAATTCATGTTTGAATATTGTGCATAGGCAGCCCAGCATGCTACCACACTAAAGTTACGTTTAAGAATCCTGAGAATTAAGGTGTTTTCTGCTAGGCTGAGGGTCAGCTTACTCTTGTGAGAGACAAAGTATTGGGGGGGGGGGGAGGGGGATAAAAAAATCTCTTATTAAGGTCAAAACCTATAGAACTGCTGAAAATTTGCAAGCTACGTATACAAACAACAGGAAAGCACTTGTAAAGTTAAAGAAATGCACTCTAAATTGACTGGGGAACTAAGATTCAAAAATAAGCAACTTATCTTGGTTGAATTTGAAGAAAACTGAGGTGGAAGAGGAAAAGAATCTAAGATAATTTACTTTAAGCTGTGCACAGGCATGGTTTGTAAGGCACTAGAGAGTGTGCTAGAGAGCATCAATTATTCACTATTGCTTACCCAAGATTCATGGTACAAAACTGTGAGGAGGTGCATGCCATAATCGTAGTTCTGCCTCCTTAGTGGACACCTGAAAACTCATAAACAAAAATAGTCTTTTTGAAATCAAGCCACTATAATATACTTTTGAACAAAATGTTAAAACTTCTTATTTGTTATGTAGGGAAATTTAGGGAAATGTCTGTTTGATTCACATGTCTGAATTACTCATAGACAAGAAAATACTTGTGCCTTCATGATATTAAAGAACATGGGAGAATGGGCATCTGCAAGTCAGTAGAACATGTAAGAATTTACGGATCTTCAGGAAACATTAAAAACTTCTCTGCCCTCTGTGCCAAAGTGGAATCCAACATATGTTAAGTCTGAATTCCCTTAAAACCCAACTTATTTCCCCTCTCCCCAGATCTGAAGGGAAGAGGATGACTGGTAAAAACAGCCATGAAATATGGTTCAGAGCAGGAGATCTAGCCAACAGTTTAAGAAGGAAAGTTTAAATCAATGTAGCTGTAAGTCAAAACAGGGCCACCAGTAAAATTTGTTGGGCTAAGACACAGTCCTGAAAAAAAAGTGTATTTCCTATAAAACAAGTCATAAAAACCTCCTACGGAGAATTTGATGACATTATCTCTTCCTCATGCTGCTGCTCAACCATAATCTACTGTATCTTTCTCACACTTCTTTCTGCAGGCTCCTCCACACCCTGTTTTGATGCCAAACAAATACAATCATGTGAGATTACACTCTAAAAAACACCCACCTGAATTACTATGGACTATGATTATTCTAACAAGTAAACTTTAAAAAGGTCTTAAAGCTTTTGACTTGTATTTCTTTTGTAGTGAAAGATACTCGGAAAGTATTCTAAATACCAGCCTGGAAGATCCTGTATTAAAGAAGTGGATACAACTCAGAACGTGGGCCTTAGAATTTACTGAAAATAAAGTGAAATATCAACAGGGACATGAAGAGTTTCTTCGGAAACACAGCATGAGACCACTCACACCTGCTCTAGAGGGTAAGCTCCTTTCAGGTATCCTAATGTTTCAGCCACAAAGTAAGACTTAGTAGGGAAATGAAACTATTGGTAGCACAAGTGGTCCCACTAAACTACCCGTATTTCCAAGTCGAGTCAAAAAGATATGCACAATTTCATCCATTTTGTATTTCCTTTATGCAGAATGCAACACTATATCAGGAAATTTAAGATTAGAAAAATAATTCTAATCAAAACATGTGACCAGAAAAAACTACCAATAATGTCTCCCTACCACTGAAAGTAATTGTGAATTAAAGCATACAGTCAATTTAGGAATACATATGTATGCTCTTAAATGCTTCACAATTCAACACAGAAAACACATTTCTCCAATGCAGCCTTCTGAGCATAACTGTAAATAACTACAGTGATCTTTTATCTAGAAAATCAAAACATCGAGAAGTGCCTGGTCACCAATGACATTTTGCTTGCCTGAAACTCTTCAATCATTGTTAAAATCAACAGAACCCATGGGCTCTGCTGGAAAACATGACAACTACTTTAATATAAAATCTGAGACTTCTAAAACCAGGGGGTTCTCTAACTTACGATATTTAAGAGATATTAGGTTTGACTTATGTGATTTGTCCATGACAATTTAAACAGTTAATAAAAGAACTACTGGTATGCTTAAGTGATATTTTAGCCTTAAAAATACAATAATTTACCAAGACAATAACTGGTATTACTGGAAGACACTGAGCCCTTCCTATACTGCGACCACTGCTAGAGGCATTTTTTTTCCTTCTTGTAACCGTACCTGTCTGTTGTAATTGTGAGAATATCTGTATCCTTACAGTATCGCTCTCCTACAAGTTTAATGAGTTTCTTCTTTGCATGGTCATCCAAATTCAGGTTAGAAAGCTTAACCTTGAAATACAAGAGAAAACACTTTTAATTACTTGGATACATCCAATCTCTGCACCCTGAAAATATTTTAAGATAGTTAGGCACATATCAAGAATTAAAAGGATGGCTATTAAGCTTGCATTTGCACAAATTCTTCTGATTGTGTCACATCAGAAGTCTTAACACAAGACAAGTATAATCTGAATATTCAAACAATATATTTTCATCCAAATACTGGAGGAGCTGGGGGAGAACATTTCTACTTAAACTTTTTTCAGAGGAAAAAGAACCCGTTGGTTTAGTTTGTAGCTGGATTTCATATTCATGTATACTTTACATGGAAAAATAAATCTTCATTATATTTTTTTTCAAATACAGATCAGTAAGGTTAATACTAAGATATATCTAAGATATTTATTATAAGCATCCAAAAGAGAAGGAAAGACAAATTGAAGAAAGAACAGATCAGAATTCTCAAAATCATTACTGTGAGATATAGCAACTGTTTGATCTCACATTATTGATCAAATAATAGTGTGAATGGCTTGTCTTCTGTTCCAATACCAGAAAATCCACAAACATAAGATATGTAACAAAAAATTAGTATTTATAAAAAAAACCCAACACAAACACCTTTAAGAAGTTAGTCTGAAGGTAGTTTCTTCATGCAGTTACAAGTATGGAAAGTAAAGAAGGTGGTTTTAGCTGTTTACACAAATAAGAAGGCTGTGAACCTTAACAGTCTAAAGATACACTGTGTTGGAAACATAAGTTTCTATTAAGTGAGAGTTCCTGAGGAATACTGAAGTCATGAAGACATGGTAGTCGTCTCTTACTAATTTTGTCCACTGTTTCATTTTCCTCCATATTCTTTCTACTGTGTCATTTAGCACAGGCTAAAGGACTGTCAAAAAAAAAAAAATTAAAAAAAATAAATCAAGAAACTTGCATGAGAAAAACTAGTAAAAGTTGAAGGACTAAGAGAAATTAAAAGCTCAAATAAATATTAGAAAAAAAACAAAGTAAAACAAAAAACCCTACTACTAAAAATAGAAAACTTAAGTACTAAACCTGAATATGACAAGGGATGAAACAACAGGGTTTCAATACTGAAACTTCTCATCCTAAGAAAACACCTAACATTCATTACTCCATAGATTATATGAAAAGTCTCCTTTTTACGGAATTACATACTCATCTCCTATGCATGCCTGGAATACTGGTGAGCAGAAGCTCACCTGGCTGTGATCCCTAGCTCACATATTGTCAAGTCTGATTCTATCAGCCCCTGCTAGGTGCATAGATCCTTTCAGGCAATGGTCAAGCTGCAAGAAAAGAGGTTCTTAGTGTGGCCCAAAATGACGACAAACAATCACTTTTGAAGGCACTATACTTCCAAGATCCTTTATACACACAGCATCCCCTTATAAGGGTCTGGCAGCTTGTGCTCAAGGCTACCTGACATACAGTGCCCTTCCATACTGTGCAGCCCTAAATCAGTGGTGACTAAAAGGAGCTATGAGAAAGTGAGCATGCCCTACCTTAACTGAGAATGATATTAAAGAACTAACAATGCAAAACAATTTTACTGAGTAGTACTTCCCGCACTGTCTTAAAAGGATGGCATTATCACAGCAGCAGCAGGCTGCCTTCACACAGTGTAATCATCTGAAATTTACTGTTAAGAGAGTTGTGATTTTGTTCCACAAGACTTGCTTTTCCTATAAAAGCTAAAAAGCCCTCTGGTCTGTTGCCTATATTATAGAATCAAAAAAAAAATTATGTTGTTCTCACTAATCCAAAGTAACTTCAAAGTGAAAAAATATTTATATGGCTACTTGCTTCAAAATGGGATAGCAATTGGACAGCTTTTAACTGTTAGCTGGAATGCTGCAGACTATTTTATGTTGAAATTTAAAAACTTAGAGCTCCACACAGAACATGAGTTGATTTTTTTAAAAAAAGTATCACTTTACATCCTGTAGTACCATGTTCTCTAGCAGTACGTGGACAATTCCAGTTGGGAATAGACTAGCATATATTTAATGACAAGAAATACTGGCATTAGTTTAGAAGAGATGAAAAATTAGCATTTCTGGTATGATAACTGGTAGAAAGGGGGGAAAAAAAAAAAGAGAAAGAAAAAGAGGCATCGCTTTTTAATTGAGATTAAAAAGTTTTACTTTCAAGTGCACACTAAATGCTCTCATTGATACAAACTCGACCACTATCTGACCCATTGCCATCTGCTTTCACCTTTTAAATCCTCCTCTTTCCCCTCCCTAGGCAGATTTTGTTAGAAGATTAATCAGAGAAATAATTTATAGATTAAATCTGGGATCAGTACATGAGTAAATGAAAAAACATATGGATAGTTATTCCATTTTTGGAATCCAATCCCTCCTTCTTTTAATATATATGCATAATGCACATCCACACAATGCCTTACAAGTACCAAGGCCAGTTAACATTAATGGACAGATTTAGATATGATAATCCAGACATGCTTACTTGTGTAACATTTGGAATTATTCTCTCCACTGCACCATAGCCAACCCTTAGTCCAACATCTTGTGTCTCAAAAGCCACATTTAACAGAAGACATTTATACCTAGTAATGTTTTATATGATTTAGAAAGCAAGAAATTCATATACATTCAACATCTGCTGTTTTCAGTGAGAGGAGATTCCAGGCTGTTTGAGCAGCTGACCTCTTCCCCCTACCTGTGATACCATGCCCAGCACTGACCTGCAAATGTCAGCATTACTCCATCTGAGATAATGGAATAAGGGAGCAAGGGGGGTGCAATGTGTGCCTCCTCTGCACACATTCACAACCCAGCATGAAGTCAGGGGCTTCTATTCTCACAGATACACTCCATTTCCTTTTATTTCTAATGCACACAAACTTATGAAAACTTGCTCAAGAGAAAAGGCTAAACTCCAGTATGCAATGACTATAAGGGAATAGTGAAGTTACTGCTAACAGTGGTGCGAAATGCATATTTAAGTCAATGACAAACCAAAATAAATTTCAGCCCAAATGGTTTTACAGCATAAAGTGGAGACTCCTACAGACAAAATGAACTACTACTGTTCAAAGTTGCCGTGATTAGATGTTGTACTAGTGTCATGAGCAAGTGGTATCATGCAGTATTTTAACTTCTATACTGAGAGTAAGAACACAACTATCACTGATCCCACTGCTGCTGCTGCTCTTAAGATAGGCTCATATCACATCTCAAAAGGCATGTCCTAAAGACACAGCACAATCTTCACTTTACTACCATAAGGATAGGCAAACACTGGAACAGGCTGTCCTGAGTAGTCATGCAATCTCCAGCACTGAAAGTTTTCAAGACCCCACTGGATAAAGTCCCAAGGAACCTGGCGTGACCTACCTACCAACTTCCTTCTTTGAGCAGAACATCAGACTGGAAAACTCCCAAGCTCCCTTTCAACCCCGAGAATCCCATGATCCTATGATCAGAATACTGCTGCTCCTACTGCACACACAGTGATGCCTGGAGGCCTGCCAACTCAATACTTACTAATAGTGTCAATTTGTATGACCTATCTTTCAATACTACTGCACTTCCAGGGTCTATAAATTAGCCATGAGAGTCTAATACTGAGTACAAAGCCACTTATGGCCTTTTTCTATAAGTAGACTCTCTAGAAGGTATACTATTTGGTTTATATCACAGCTTAGTCTTCAGTTATAGATACATATCCATAACATTACAAGCTCAGTTCTAACACGCTGCAATATACTTCAAGAAATCCACTGCTTTTTATTCATCTAGTAAATCATTTCCCTCATTTCCTTACAATGTATCATACTTACACATTTTGAAAATAAAACCAAGCATTTGGTTTTTCGAAACACAGGCTGTTTACCAGAAGTACTTACTCTTAAAGTTACCACTCTTGCTTTGGGATTATGAATAGATGTCCCTGCAGAAACATAATCTACTGTTTCAATTTCAATAGGAAAATGCTGTTCACATTTCTCATCACTGTCCAAAGCACTTGGCCATTCAGTGCAGAAATCTGTATAATAAAGAGAAAACACTCCAAGTAACATCGGTTGTTTTGATACTATTTTTCTTTTTCAAATTTATTGCAAAAATACTGCTTATAGAAACCATGCTCATTTAGATAACAGCAAGGTCTTTGCTAGACTAGCTCCAGTATTTCAATGCCTGTCTTTGTACCAGGTTCCCCAAAACAGGGTACAGTAGTCTAGATGCAGTCTCACAATTATCAAATAGAATCATAGAATGGTTTGGTTGCAAGGGACCTTCAAAGATTACCTCGTTCAACCACCCTGCCATTGACAGGGACATCTTCCACTAGAAGGTTGCTCAAAGCTCTGTCCAACTTGACCTTGAATATATCCAATGATGGGACATCCACAGCTTTTCAGGGCAAGCTCTTCCAGTGCCTCACTACCCTCAGTGTAAAAATTGTCTTCCTTATGTCCAATCTAAATATCTATCCTCTTCCATTTTAAAACATTTGCCCCTTGTCCAGTCACTACAGGCCTTAGTAAAAAGTCTCTCCCCATCTTTCTTGTAAGTCTCCTTTATATACAAAAAGATGACAATAAGGTCTTCCTGGAGCCTTCTTTTCTCCAGGCTGAACCACCTCAACTTTCTCAGCCTTTCTTCACAGGAGAGTTGTTCCAGACCCCTGGTCATTTGCGTGGCCTTCCTCTAGCAGGTCCAAGTCTTTCTTGTACTGGGAATCCCAGAACTGGTTGCAATACTCAACAGAGGGAAAATAATTTCCTGAATACAACACAGTATGCAGTTGGCCTTCCTTGTCTTAAGAGCTCATGTTCAACTTTCAAATGCCCACAAGGCTCCATATGGCCTTTCCTGCAAAATTTCTTGCTAGCTGGTTGCCCTCCACCACATGCTTGTACTGTTGTATGAGTTATTCCATCCCAGCTGCAGGACTCTGAAATTGCCTTTGTTTAACTTCATAAGGGTCCCCGCAGTGTTTTGGGGTTTTTTTTGCCTGCCTGTTGACATCCCTCTGAATGGCAGCTCTGCTCTCTAGTGTATCACTTTTTCCCCAAAAATTCTTTATTATCTGAAGACCTGTTGAGGTTGCTCTTTCTATGGTTATCCAGGTTGTTATAAAGCATGTTTTCATGTGCTTGGAAATGGCTCCCAAGAAGGTATTCTTCATAATCTTTCAGAGAATGTGGTGAGGCTGACTAACCTGCAGTTCCCTGCGTCTTCTTTCTTGCCCTTCTTGAAGATAGTTAGGCAAATATCTCCCGTTCCTCCCAGGCAGTCTTTACCCTCTTCCACTGTCTATGTATTTCCTTCTTGCACCTCAGGCCACTCAGGAGTTCCCTGCACACCCATGTTGTCTTTCTACCATGCTTGTTAAACTTTCTGCATGCTAGAATGGACCATTCTTGCTCTTTTAAGGAGATTGAAGTTAGACATCCACCAGCTCTCATGGGCCACCTTGCTCCCCTGGACAGTCTCCCACAGGAACTGCCAAGCTGACTACTGAATAAATCAAAATCACTCTTCTGAAGTCCAGACTGCAGTTCCAGCATCTTTTCTCAGGATTTTCAACAGTACGGTTTCATGACTACTGCTATCAAGGATCCCCCTAAACTTCACATACTTGACATGTTCTTCCCTGTTTCTGAAGAACAAATCCAACAGAGCAGGTCTCCTAGTCAAATAATTTATCATCTGCATCAAGGGATTGCCTTCAATACCCTACTAGCCTTCCTCACTTCTCTGAAGATCTTAAACTCCATGCTCTTCTTTTCAAAACCAAAGCTGCCAGCAACCTTGACATCTCCAACCAGTACTTCCATACTTGGCAGCAGCACATGCAACATAGCACGCTGTCATGATGGTTTATCCAACGTCTGTATAAAAAAATTATCTGCAACACACTCCAGAACTCTCCTAGATTGCTTCTATCCCATACTGTTACCCTTCCAGCAAATGCTGACATGGCTGCAGTTCCCTATGAAAACCAAAGCTTGCAGTTGTGAGGCTTTTTTCAGCTCTACATACACTTCCTCTTCTCAACCAGGCAGTCTGTGGCAGATGCCCACCATGACATCTTTTTGGGCTTCTCCTCTGATCCCAACTCTCAAATTCTTAACCATCTTGCTACGCATCTCATCACCGAGCTCTGCAACTGAGCTGTTCTTTTGGGTACAGGTCAGCTCCTCCTCCACATCATCCCTGTCTGTACCTCAACCATACAAGCTTTTGCTCTGCATTTCTGTGACTCCTCAGACTTCTAATTCCTCCTGTTTCCTATGCTGCATGTATTTGTATACAGACAACTCAAGACAGGCCTCTTATATAGGCTGAGGCCTTATACAGACCTTATCACTCTCACAACAATCACCTGAAAGGAGGTTGTAATGAAGTGGGCATCGATCCCTCCCAAATAACAAGGGACAGGACAAGAGAGAGTGGCTCAAGTTACTCCAGGGGAGGCTTAGATTGGATATTAGGAGAAATTTTCTTCACTGAAAGGGCTGTCAAGCCCTGGAACATACTGCCCAGGGAAGTGGTTGAATCACCATCCCTGGAGATGTTTAAAAGATATGTAGACATGGGACTTATGGACATGGTTAGTGGTAGACTTGGTAGTGTTAGGTTAATATTTGGACTCAATGATCTTAAGGGTATCCTGGGTTTGGCTAGGATAGGGTTAATTTTCAAAGGCAACTGTCGTCCAAAGCAGCTGGGAAGGGCCACAGCTGGGATAAACAGTAGAACCAGCCAATGGCCCATTTGATACCACAGTGAAGCAGAGGACAAGGAGCTGCCTGGTGTTTAGTTGTCAGCAGAGGTGACATGACAACGAATCTATGATTTATCTCCAACCTGTCCTCTTGTGCCTCTGCTTCTCTTTGGGCTAACCTCCTCATAAGGTTCTCCTTATTGGCTGGCTGGCAGAGAAGATTTTGATTTTCATTAAATCCTGTATCTCCCCAGCAGACCTTGCTCTCACAGAGGGTTTCATTTATTAATAGCTAAATTTATTATTTTTTTTTTTAAATTCATGCTGGAATTGGCTACTGACTGAACCCTGGTTTAATCACAAATATTCTAAGAACTGAGTCACATTCATGAATCACCTTCTCGAAGACACTCAGCTATAAATTCTCCAGGACAAGCAGGGCTTGAAAAAGTAAAAGTGCATTCTTACTGGTATACTAAAAGCCTCCCAAGATATATTTACCTAGCACCTGTATGACTCAACACAGCAACGAGAAAATATACAACACTAGCTGAAGCCTAACAAATAACCAGCTTCAGAGGTGAACCACAGCTCACCTTCTACTTCATCCACACAGCTGCATTGTGCATTGTCTTAAAACCCCAAGAGATGGCTTTTAAAAACAGAAAAGAAAAGAAAAAATGTGACAAAACAAACAAAAAAACACCCTCACCTTTAAGAGCTGCACAGTGCTTCTTAATTGCAGGAGGAGTAAGATGCAAAAAATTGGGAATCTGAAACAGACATATTAAGGTCACCAAAATAATAGCTTTTTGTCTGTCCACAAATAAAGAGGCATTACTGAAATCTGATTACACTTTTACGAGGTGTTACGGTATGCTTCATAAAATAGACAGGTGAGAAGACTTCTAAAGTTTAATTTAGCAAAAGATTTAAGGTAGCCCCGTTACAAACCACATGCATGAGAATCCTAAAAATAGTCTCCTGATTTGGTTCATTTGTTACTTACATTTATATTTTTTACCATTTAACTTAGAAATTAAAGAGAGTATTATCCTATTTAATTACACATAACAGGACCCAATACAAATATTCCAATCAAAGTGGTAGAATCTTAACGAATAATAAAAATTACTGCACACCAATGGCATGTATCTCACCTTTAGAAGTTCTAAGTTGCCTTCCTTTGGTGGAGGTACTCCTCTCTTCACTGGGTAACCCATTCGAATTGGGAGAGGCACAGAAGCAGGTTTAAACACAGCTGCTGTTGGATAAACACTACTCCAGTCCTGATCAACAGACATCTTCTCAGTTCTGGGAGGTCCATGCTAAGAAGTCAAAAATCATAAAAGTTGGATAGAAAATAAACCGTTTTGTGAGACAAACCAGGAGAAACACATACACCAAGTAATATCAGGAATAAATCCCCACAGTCAGAAATTTCAAGACAGCTTTACATCAAGTCAGTGCTTGCTTGTAGAGGAATTTTTAAAAATAGCCTCTCAAAGCTTGGGTAGCAGGTCTTTCCTAATCTTAACTGAATTTTATTTCAGAAATGCTTAGAAAGAACTTGCCACCTTTGAGAGGTAATGGTAGCAAAGTGAAACCCAGGAAGTTCCACCTCAACATGAGGAAAAACTTCTTCACTGTGAGAGTGACAGAGCCTGGAACAGGCTGCCCAGAGA
>WUAM01000059.1:25368-36048 GCA_024336885.1 Actenoides hombroni
TGAACCTCATGAGGTTCACCTGGGCCCACCTCTCCAGCTTATCCAGGTCCCTCTGGATGACATCCCATCCCTCCAGCTTGTCAACAGCACCACTCAGCTTGGTGTCATCTACAAACCTGCTGATGGTGCACTTGATCCCACTGTCTATGTCATTGATAAAAATATTAAACAGTACAGTTCACAGTACGGACCCTTGAGGTACACCACTTGTCACTGATCTCCATCTGGACATTGAGCCATTGACCACTACCCTCTGGATCTGACCATCCAGTCAATTCCTTATCCACTGAAAAGTCCACCCATCAAATCTGTACTCTCCAGCTTGGTGAGTAGGATGTTGTGGGGGACCATGTCAAATGCCTTGCAGAAGTCCAGACAGAATACATCTATAAGTCGACCCTTGTCCACTGAGGTAGTCACCTTATCATAGAAAGCCACTAGATTCGTCAGGCAGGATTTGCCCCTAGTCTCTTCTGAACAGCTTGTAGCCATCGATAGCCACACTTCCGTCACAGGATTTGTTCCACTACGTTTCAGTAATGGCCACTATGTTGTAGTCTTCCCGCAGCATAGTAGCTTCCAACCCCTCCTGTTTGTTGCCCATGCGTTTGTGTAGAGGCACTTCAGCTGGGCAGTCAGCCATATCACCTTTCCAGAGAAACACACCTTAATTCCCTTAAGGTGTTTCTCTGATGCTTCCCTATCAGCTGCTACTACCAGAGGAGCCTTCTGGATCACCTCTATGAGGCTTTGACTGTACTGCTATTTCCCTAGCATGCTTCAGGGCAATAGGCTGAAGGCCTTTACTAGCTCCTCCATCCCGCCAACCTTGGTGTGTCATCCCACAGCTTGTCACATGAAAGACTGATGATATTATCTGCTTCCCCTTTCACATCTAGTTTAAAGTCCTGCTGATTAGCCCCACAATCTCCTGAGTGAAGGCCATCTTGCCCCTTCAAGAAAGGTCTCTCCTGTTTGGTGTCAAAAACCCTGGTGCTGTGTAGGCCATACCATTGTCAAAGAACCCAAATTTGTGGTGGTGACACCAGCCATGGAGCTGTTGTTAATGGACTGGATTCAGCTGTTCATTCCAATGTCACTACCTGTGACTGGAAGAACAGAGAAAAAGATGACCTGGGCCCCAGAATCTCCTACCACTCATCTCAAGGCCCTAAAGTCTCTTTTAATTGCTCTAGGACTACCATTCACTACTTCCTCTCCTCCTACATGGAAGATCAGTAATGGGTAGTAGTCCAAGGACCTCACCAGGCTAGGGAGTTTCTTAGTAACATCTCTAAACCTGGGCTCCAGGTAAACAACATACCTCCCTATGAGAAGGGTCTGTCTGACATATTGGACCCTTTGGTCCACTCAGAAGGGAGTCACCTATGACCATAACCCTTCCTTTTTTCCTTGTAGATGATGTTCTGATAGGGGTGGTAGGCTTTCTTGGGCATGGACATACCTCTGGTGTAGGTTGCCCATCATCCATGTCTTCACTTGGTTGTTTTTTCCCAACCAGAGCCTCATACCTATTTCTTTGTGTCACTTGGGCAGGTGAGTTGGGCAAGGAAGGAGGTTGTCTGCTGCTTTGACCTTGAACTATCCTCCACTCACTCCCCTCATTCGGTTTACTGCCTCTGGTCTGATGGGGGCAGGATACAGGGGCCCTCTGATCCTGGGTACTCTCAGATGGGTGCCCCCAGTTCTGTTTCAGGGAGAGCAGAGCCTGGCTCCACCAGTCTATCTCCTGTTCAGCCTCCCTAATACTCCTCAACCTATCGACTACCTCTTGCAGTTCCGCAACCCAGCAGAGGAGATCATCCACTTGCTCACAGCGCACACAGCAGTTATTGTAACTGCCACTCACTGCCAGGGAAAGGCTCTGGCATTCCCTGCAGCCTGTGACCTGGACAGCTGCACGTTTCTGTGGGAATTCCCTCTGGGTTCCCATGTCCACTCTGGCAACTGTTGAGCACATGACCTTCTGCCCGCTGGAGACAATAGCTTATATCTTTGACAACCAACAGGTTTCCCCTATCGATCTGACAAAGCATCTGTTCCTCCAGTTGCGCTTAACCTGTGTGCCCGGCTGGCTGCGTTCCACAACCAAAAACCTGAGAGAGCTGCCTTGCCTTCTGCCATCCGCCAAAAACCTGAGAGAGCTGCCTCGCCTTCTGCGATCCGCCAAAAACCTGAGAGAGCTGCCTCGCCATCCGCGGGCTGAGAGGCGCTTCCCGCTCCGCCGCGTTCCATCTCCCGCGGTCTCCCCGGCAACGCCCCCAGCCTCGTCACCCCCTCGGCCTCACAGGCGAGAGCTGCCGACTCCTGCCGGTTCTCTCCTTTCTCTTTCGGGCTTCCCTGGCTCCGGGAAGACCCTGTTCACTTCAGAAACCTCAATGATGCTGGCCTGGGGTCAGCGTCAAATGTTTAGCACGAGTACACACTCCTTAACAACCGATGACATTCTAATTTGGAATACCTAAAACCAGGTAACGCGCTGCGGGTGCACTGTACCACTGTAATACCTGAGCTGAAAATATGTCCAGCAAACATCGGTTTAGTCACTTCTTTCTTCAGACTATTCACGGCAGTTCCGCTGCCAAAATCTGTACCTTTTATCATTAAGGTTTTTTTATAATTTTTTTAAGCAAAAGCTCTCCAGCAAATACTTGCAAACAAAACATCTTTCCCAGAGCCACCTGCAGCCGGGAAGTAAAGAGGGCCACGGGCCTGAGCTCCCCTCCTCGCTCTGAGGGCCCCGCCAGTCCGGAGTCAGGCGCAGCCCGAGCGCTCCCGCCCCGGAACGGCTGCAGCCCCGCCGCCGCCACCACCACAGAGAGGGCCAGGCCGGTCTCACCTTCTCTCTGCTGGCTTACTCTGCTGTTCACCGCAGGCACGGAAGAATAAGCCACGGCTCCGACGAGAGGCGCGATCATGACCCTCCCGCAGCTCCGGGAGAGCGCGGCCCAGTATCCCGCACCGGCTCGCGCCGCCACACTGACGGGCGCCATCTTCGCGACCTGCCGCGCGGCGTCCGCCGCATCAATCAAGCTCCCGGCACGACGGAAGCTGGCGCAGGCCAAATCACTCAGAAAAGCGAATCATAGCCGTTCCCCACCCTCAAGGAGGAGGGTTGCAGAGTGCGCTGCGGCTGAGGAGGGAAAGTGCGGCGCTAGCTGAGGTGCCCGGGGCGGGACGAAACCGCGGTGGTGATTTTACTGCCACTGGGAAGGTGGGAAGAGGGCGGGGAAGGAGCAGACATTGGTGTCGGGTCGTGCTCAGAAATTGCCTTGCCCAGGCGTCGGGCTTTTGCCATCTTCCTGTCCGTACCTTCTGCGTGGTCCTCAGCGAATTTCCAGTGGTGACTTTTTTCCCCGAGTCTGTTTGTTTCTCTCACAAGTGAAAATGCAACTTATCAGTCCCTGCGTGCTCTTTGTATCCCCGAAACAGAGCCAGGCTCTTTCAGGGAGCCCTGTAAGCAAAGCTCCGTGGAATTCTTCATCAAAACCCAAATGGGTTCAGCCCTCTCTTACAGAAACAAAATGGTCATGCTGCTCTATGTGTAAATCTGGAGTAGAGAGTGCTGCTTGTCTTAAATTTCAGCTTTCTCTGCTTCTCAGAACCTGTTAGGTGCAGGTGTTAGGGGGTTTTGTAGCAGTGTACTTGTATCTGTGGCCATGCTCAAGAATTCCTGGCTTTAATTTCTTTGTTCCCAATGACAACATACCTGTAATGTGCTTTATGCTTTCACTATTAACACAGCATCTCACAACTATGTGTCAAGGGCAAGAGGAACACTGAGTTTGTGCAAATCCATGCTCTTATGTAGACCCCCATAACAGAAACCTTGCAATTCAGTTTATGCACATGAAGACAAAATGGACAATGGTGTTAATATGCAAAGTCTGATAAATCTTTGGTTTACGTTAACACTTAGTAAATGAATTTTACAAATATTAAGCAATGACTTAAGCAGCTTTACTGATCTGCTGAAGTCCTGCTGTATATTCTCACTAGACTCTTCTTACTTAGAAGACACTCTGAATTATATCTTACTTTCCACATTAGGGTAACATAAGAAGAGATCTTTTGTTGAAAGCATGTAATACCAGCAACAGAACAAGATCCAACTGCAGGTGTTATTTGTTAGCTAGGAGTTCCTGTTTCATGACTTCAGCATGGGTCACTTGCATGTGTTAGATTGCAGTACCAAAAGTTACTAATTCATATTAAAAGCCTCTTCAAAATTTTCATGCTTTTCCTAAAAAAAAAATCCACTTAGCTATTTTTTCAATGTCAGCTTTCAGTAGAATGGTCTGTGTTCAACATGTTGCTCCTTGTGTTTACTCAAGGAAGTTAACATCCAGTTGTCTGCTTCAGAAGGGGTTATTTTAAGAAACATGAAATATTCTAGTTGCTAGAATAAATAGCTCTCAAGAATATCAACCTCCGATCCTTACTGTTGAGACAGCCTCTTCTATGGCTGCTTTTAAGCAGATAAAGTTGCGTCTTATCACAGATTTTTGTTTAGATTTCTTTGACTCTGCCAACCTAAATACAGGACCAGATTTTCAAAAGGTGGATAAAACTGGACTTAAGTATCTCAGTTCACTTAAGTGAACTCATCCTACTCAAATGATTCATCACCCTGTATTGTCACTTGTATTACTGATGCCATGAAAACTGCTGATGCTACAGTAATAGATAATTATATGGATAGGCCAGGAAACACAATAGAATGACCAGGATCTCTGCAGCCACCAAGGTTTGCTCTAAATCTTCCATCAGGACTTCTGTCTTGTCTGGCTTCTCCAACAAATATATACCTTAAAATCCAGTCCACACAGTCAGAGCTGATTTTTTAGAAAAGAAAAGCAGGAAAAAAAAATATCTGTCAGGACTATTATTAGCAAGTGCAAATAAAACTGTTTAAAATAACCTATTTCTTATTCTTTCCTTGGTTTGAATTATTTGGTAGTTGCATGACAAGATATTTTGGCTCTTCACTATTTCATCTTCTCTTTTTGCTTTTTTTTTCCTCTGTGATGACCCAAGTCTATTTTTCTCATCATTATTAGCCCCATAGTACTTGAGAAAGTAATATTATTTTTGAAATTGAAGAGTGAAAGGGAAAAAGCTGAAATAGATGCAGATAATAAATATCCAGTTTTCCTATAAGTGACCATGAGACAAACCATGATGCAATCCACATACAGCATATTCACTTTGTCTTGTTCCATCACTAGTTATTAAAAATTGCTACACAGATAAAATACTTTGTTTCTATTAGAGCTGCTGCTTATAATTATTTTTGGCAGTTGCTACTGTTCAATTAATGTATGTCTGCCGTCATTTTTTTATTTAATCTTTTTTCATCCTAGCAAGTTTTTCCAGAAATCTTAGAAAAATACAGATTACACAATTTCTTTTAATAATTTATCAGAATGTTTTTTCATGAGCAATACCTTAATTCTACCTCAGAGAAACTAGTTAAGATTGAACAGATATTCCTAATACTACTGCTGTAGCCATCCCCTTAAAAGTACATTAACTTGAAATCAACAGACCTATAGACTGGCCTTACAAAACTACCTCAGGATACATTCTTTTTATATTACTTTATTTTATAAGTGTTCTTTTATTTGAGATGCACACATTTTGAAAAGCATTTTCAGTTACAGTACAACTCATTTTTATTTGAAACTATGATTTTACTTAAAAATAGTAAACGAGGAAGAAGATCAGGAACGCTATTTAGAAACTCAGATAAGCAGCAAGATATTGGAGATGTTAGATAAGTGCATGTTCACTCTATACAGTCATGTTACTATAATTTTACTTCTTCATTCCATCTTTGTGATTTCCCATCTTAGTGAAAAAGCATTTACAAGGGTTCTGTCATCTCTCTCAATAAGAGATTGTGGTTCCTCTAATTTTCCCAGTCAGATTCAGTTTCCCACTGACCATTCAAAACACAAAAATTCACTGGTGAAAGAGGGAATTTGCTTCTGTGATAGAATCCCACCTGTGGTTAACATTTGAGTACACTGAGCAGTGTCACAGTTAACAACTAGGTAGCTGCACACCCTTCTGTCTCTACTAAAGTGAAGTCAACCTGGGCTACTTTGATTGCTTGGAACCCCATGGAAAGGCACTTGGCCAGCCTCTCTGCAATCATACTCTTTATGCAGAATAGATTATGAATACAGAAGCCCAACCTTCTGGTCACATTGCATATATGCACTGTATGTTACATACTCCAGCAGCAGTAAAGAATTTGGAACTACCAGAGAAAGTAACAAACTTTTCTTCAAAAATTTATAGGAGATGGAAAAAATAAATAGGAGATTTCTTGCAGAGGATATTCTGCATTTTGGGAATGAGGTTGATTGTTTCAGCAGAATTACTACCTCAGAATCCAGATTAGTACAGAAAGAGAAGGTAACGTGGACTTATGACATTAAGAATTTCACATCTAGTTTACTTATTATCATCTTGATAATAAATTAAAGGTTGTATAAAAGAGCCTATTGTAGACAGAAAAAACAAGCTTTGTAGAAATTTTTAGCTAAAATTTACAGAGTATCTTAATTGACCTTTAAACTCATCCATGTAAATTTAAAACTGTACAACTGCACTTAGCCTTAAAGGATTGTCATCTTTCCAAACTCTCTATTCAGTTACAACACACAGCTCCTATATAAACCATCTCTCCTGAAGCAATAAGTATATTTTAATCAATCTTTTCAAATATGCTTGTAATAAGCATCCACTTTGAACGGTATTCTGTTACAACCTCAATACCAATAACAGTATCCTTCTCTTCCAATGCATCGCTAATGATTTAAACCCAATAAAACAATGCTAGGACACTTAATATAATTGAAGATAGGAATCAAATAACAGCTGAGGTTCACCATACAAGAATTTATATTGTCTCTTATTATTTGAAGGCTCTCCATGACTGTTACCTGCTGTTACCTGAAACTTCTTTGAGAATTAGAGTAGGTGCAATAGTTCAAGCAGTAATTTTGCCTTCCTTTTATGCAACATAAACATATCAGCAGGTACTTTCCCCTATGTGATAGAAGTTTATTTTAGTTCATACAATTTATTTAGCATTTTTATTCTTTTTTATCCAGGTATTAAAAATACTATGGGTTTCTGTGAAGGTATACTATGATTATAATTGGTTTAAGAATTGTATTGACCTATTTAAGAACACTAAACTTAAACACCAAGCATACCTTAAAATGCACACCAAGCTGTTCTCTGTTGTCCAGGTAGAATAACATGAAATCAACCAAATTTGGCTTCAGTATTGTAAAAGATAGGTCTCAGGGAACGCATTTGTCGTTGCACGGCTCAACACATCATTGTTGAGATGAACCATGCACACCACCTCTCAAAAGGCTCCAAATCTATTGTGGCTGCAAGCCCTTTTATAACCCTTCTAATAAGAAGTGCCCACACCTGATTGGCCCAATCAAAGACCACCTGTCCACAGTTAACTTTGGCAAGCTTTCTGTTTGTGAACTGGTGGTTCTTTTCTCAGGACTTTCTGGTCTTCTCAAGGGTACACAGATGTTCACTCAAGGTTATTTATCTAACTCACATTCTAATCCTTCGGCCAAGCCGAGATCTCCCACAACATGCATTATAATTCTTGCTTGATTTACAATAGGGATGCTGTGATTTGACCTTGGCTGGAAGCCAGGTGCCCATCAAGCCACTCTTATCACTCCCCCAACCTCCTCTCAACTGGACCAGGGGGAAGGAAATAAGATGAAACTTGGAGGTTAAGACAAAGGCAGTTTGATGAAAAATGAAGCAAGGCTGCATGCATGGAAGCAAAAGAATACAAGGATTTATTCTCTACTTCCCATTAACAGGTGATGTCTGGCCTCTTTTTTGGGAAGCAGGGCTGCAAACACATATTGGTTGCTTCAGAGGATAAGTGGATGCCCCCCCACCTTTTCCTAGATTTATTGTTGTGCTGACATCACATGGTATGGTCAGTTTGTGTCACCAGGTGTCGTAGAGACGGACACGACACACACAGAAATGTGATCAAAAAGCTTCAAAGCCAAGAGCTAAAAAGCCACTTTATTGTACTAACAAGCCTTTTTTATATCTTTCTTAAGAATGTGTGTACATATATGATTGGTTCAAACAAAGACCATTACTTCATACTTGGATACTTCTTTCTCTCTGCTGTAACTTCGATAAGCTTTCTCTAATTGCCATCTGGCAGCTGTTCTCAGGACTTTCTGGCCTCTTCAAGGGTACACTGTTATCTGCTCAAGGCCAATATCAAGCTTACATTCCGATGCCTCGGACCAGCTGAGTTCTCCCATAAAGTCTATTGTATTTTAACTGTTTAGTAACCTGAAATGGATCTCTCAAGTGCTTGTCTTGCTTCCCCTTGAACCCATGTGGACTTCTTTCAGCCATAATACCCTTTGAGATGTAAGGAACAGCAAGCAAACTAGAGGAAGATAACAGGAATGTTGAAAGAGGAACTACTGGTCTGAAGGGAAGTCATTAGTAGAGTGTAGCTTTGAAATGGTAGCTAATCAATACATCAAATAATGCTCTGAGCATTAAAATGTAAGATTTTGCTAATGATGATATTTAGCAAGCAGGAAGAGCTTGGTTGTCCTTAAGGAATAATACAAATGGGAATTGGATAGTGTGGGAGACAATGGGAGTTATGGCCTGGACAACGTAGAGGGGTTCGACCTTGAGCGCCTAGGCCTGTGTCTTTAAAGACAAGAAAAATAAGAGAAAGAAAGAATGCTGATATGGCTTCCAGCCCAACTGCAAGCATGAAAATAATGAAACGCGTGGAATCGATAAGGCTCCAATTAAGTGTGAGAATGAAGCGCGTGAAGCTTAGGCACCAACCAATTATGTAATCTGCTTGGCCGCATGTACACTACAATAAGATATATAAGCTCGCTGTTAGCAATAATAAAGGTCTCTGGTTTTCCCTCATTAAGAGTCCATGCCTTAATCCCCCACAGGATAGTTCAAAATTGCATGGTTGTGTGCGTGAGAAAAAGGCAAAAAGTTCAGCTCCAGCTGGGAGGTCATTAGGGAAAGCGAGAGAGATAGGGGAAAAGCCAGGGTCTATCAGTGTCATGCAGGATAACTGTGAGCAGCTAGTGTGATGCAGCCATGAGAAAGATAAATGTCATCCAATGTGACATATTGGACAAAATATTTTTAGCAGAGGTGGGGAAATTTTAGTGTATTAAAGCATGGTAGCATCTTGCTTGGAAGATTGTGTACATTTCCAGTTGCTCTGTGAAGGCTGTATGCAAACTGGGTCAGGTCCAGAGAAAGGATATGTGTTGGGTTTTTGTGGTGGGGGTTTGGTAGCAGGGGAAGGGCTACAGGGTTGGCTCCTTTGAGAAGCTGCTAGAAGCTTCCCCAGCTCCAAGTCAAACATGCCTCTGGCTAAGACCAAGCCAGTGGTGGTAGAGCCTCTGTGTTAACATATTTAAGAAGGGAAGAAAACTTGCAGCAGAGAGGAGTGGGATGTGAAACAACTTTGCAGACACCAAGGCCAGTGAAGAAGGAAGGGTGGAGGTGCACCAGAGCAGAAATTCCCCTGCAGCCTGTGGTGAAACAGCAAGCTGTCCCCCTGCAGCCCATGGAGGTTAACAGTGGAGCAGATGCCCATCTGCAGCTTGTGGAGGACCCCATGCCCGAGCAGGTGACTGTGCCCAAACGAGGCCATGACTCTGAGGGAAGCCTGCACTGGAGAAGTCTGTTCCTGAAGGACTACACCCCACAGAAGGACCCCCTGCTGGAGCAGTTTGTGAAAAACACAGGAAGGACTCACGTTGGAGAAGTTTGTGAGGACTGTCTCCCATTGGAGGGACGCTATGATGGAGCAGGGGAAGAGGGTGAGAAGCAGCAGAGACAGCATGTGATGAACTGACTGCAACCCTCATTCCCTGTCCCTGTGCACTGCTTGGGGGAAGGAGGTAGAGAAAATAGGGAGCAAAGTTGAGCCCAGGAAGAAGGGAAGAGTAAGGGAGAGGGTGTTTTCAAGATTCAGTTTTATTTCTCATTATACTACTCTGATTTGATTGCCTTCCATCCTCAAACAGCGCTTCACCCCACCACAACCTGACTGATGCCTGAGTGTCTTGGGCCCTGGTATGGATCTCATCTCCAGTCCTCTCTGATACAGCTACTGCATCCTGCACGCAGTCAAGATGGACAGCAAACTTGCAGTGGGAGAGCAGAGAAACTTTCTCTTGCAAGGAGAAGAGCAACCATGCAGGGAGAGGAGAGAGCACTTCTTACCTGTTTCCTGGGATTCTCTGTGGATGTTGGGGTCTCAGACCAACTCGCTTCCTCACATCACACCCATCTGATTACAAGAGGTGCAAACACAGAAAGGAAACAGACACACAGAGAAATCACATATGGTGAAAGAGGCTTCCTCATTGGAGAGGGAACCTCTGCCAGTGTCAAAGCCACTTTTGTTCTTCTCTTCTGTGCACCAGGGCAGCTTCATGCCCTTTTTGAAACCTTGCTACTCTCTGAGCTCTCTTGGAACAGAGAGTGCCTATATATATATATATGTCGGGAAAAGGCCTGGGAACAATGATCAGGACTCAATATGAGTTGCAATCATGTTCTAACTTTATTGGACCCGCG
>WUAM01000059.1:39185-73411 GCA_024336885.1 Actenoides hombroni
GGGCGGGGAGAGGGAGGGTTGTGCATGAAGGAATGAGTTCATGTCTTCCACAGTTCAGTCTAATAAAATCTTAACTTCAAGTCATCTTTTCCTTGATCAAGAAATAGGAGTCAGATACTCTGGATTCTATTTCTGCAGTGGTTTCAGATCTGCTGATATTATGTTGAGTTCCTACATTTTCAGTAAAGCTGGGTACTACTTTTTCCTCAAAGGAAACTTATTTTAAATCTTAAATCTTAAAAATATCCAAGATAATTATTGGTTGGTTGGTTAAGTTTTTTAATGGGTTTTTTTTCCAACACACTTTGAGTAGTTACTTAGAGCTTGAAAAATTATATTCGGGAGAGGTCAGAGGTGATAACAGGCAATAATTTTTGCATTTAGGAAATTACTGCCTGGAAAAAATGTAGCAGAGTGTATAAAAGTATTAATTGCTGCAGAAAGCATTTCAAGGAAGAAGCATGAGCAAAACCTGGAGCAGGATTTCTGTGGCTCCAGTCAGGTATTAGTTCTCTCAATGGCTCACCTCCAGTACTCTCTGGAATACTGTATTCAGTTCTGTGCATGGTGTAAACTGAGTCGCACAGCTTCCAAGAACAATGCTTTGGAGGGGTTGATTTTTTAGATATGTGAAAACATAAGACTGAACAGACTACATTTAGCAGAAAAATAAAGGATCTAGGAACATTTGTGTTTCTTTCAGTGGTATCAAATGTAAATTTCTGTGATGATCTTTCCAAGGAATGAGAAGTTTTAGCCCCATGAACAGTTATGATAAAAGCTGAAGACCATGTACAATGGCAACACTACCCCACTGTCAGAACAAAAGATGAAATGGTTACCTCTGTTTCATGCTCAGCCACATGACTGTGGAAAAGTGGGAAGCAACTCATGTTCGGAATGCTAGCGTTTCAGACAACAGTCTGATTTTTATTTACAAAAGGGAAAAATAGTGAAATAGCAGTATACACTTTCTCATTCCTGATTAGAAAGTTTGACAGTAAAATGAGGAATTTGATGCTAGAATGGTTACGTTTGGGATTCCCTTCCTCCCAAATTAATTAAAAGAAAAAAAAAAAAAAAAGCCATAGTTCAGAAAGGCAACAACAATGGAGATCTCCAATTTTCCATTACTTAATATAATGAAGTGCAGCTTTTGGTTTTGCCAAAACTGTGATGGGAAAAAACAAACAACTGAAGCTGCCTGTTTAGACTTAATATGAAAGCCTCCTTCAGAGCCTCTAGCTAGCCCCAAGCAACACCTAATTCTGTTTTTTAAAAGATGTACAGTAAGGAAATGCCACTTTTAACCCATTGCCATTAAGTGCATGAAGATAAGGACTAGGAGGGAAAGGAGGACAATCCTCAGCAAATTTAAGCTGTTGCTTGTGACTGCTGGTTTTGAAAACAGGAAGAAGCAAGAGTAATTCTTCTTTGAAATGGTCAAGACTGTTCCCTAGTTCTTTCTCTGCCTTTTGCAAGGGCAGCCATATAAGGCAGAGAAAAGGGAGGGACCCTGCCTTATTCAGGGTGGGACTTGATAGGCTGGGGGCAGAGTCAGGCAGCAGCTCTTCTCCCTATATCTGTTCAGGGAGTCTGCTGTGGAGCTGAGGGAGCTGCAAAGAGGAGGAGTAGGCTGTGTGACAAGAGAAAGTAGGTACTGTTTGCTAGTAGATTTCAGGGTTGGGTTTTTTGTGTTTTGTGTCTGTGTAGGGTCTCCTGTTCTGGTTAAGCAGGCTAGCAAATGTGTTTCAGGTGGCTTTGCAACTGCTGGATAGCCGGCCTTTGCTACAAGCACTTTTCTAGGTAGCGTCAGCATTCTAAAATGATACGGAGTGTGCTTCTCATGTGTTTCTTATGTTCTTGTTGTAGATTAGCTTGGATGGAGGACTTTGTGTTTTAGCTATAATATTTGGTTTCCTCCAGCTTTTTGGAGAGCTGATAAGGGAAAGGAGGTATTTCTCCATCTGCTACAGGGCTAACAGAAATGTATCAACCCATTTTACCATAACCAGTGTTAAGATATGAGCACATTGTTACAAAGTCCACTACTCCATGTAAATATTTTGTGGAGGATTCTGTTCAGATGTAATACAATGAGAGCTCAACCACTATACATGAGGACCTTTAAGCATTAACAAAATACAAGGTTCATTTAAAAGATCGTGAAGGTTGAAATTCTTGCCCTGTAAATTACTCTAACCTCCGGAGGCTAAAGTAACTCAATGTGGATGTGAGTCTCTTCTGACATGAGGAACACTCAGCTGCAACTCCTAGGCATGTGGACATTATATTGCAGATAACAGTACATTAAAATGTGACATTATAGGCATAATTTTGACATTAACATCAGCAGTACTTTGAAGTTAGTCACCTCTCATGATACTTTTAATATTCTCATGTTTTCATTTTAGCTAAATATTTTAAATAAGGAAGCTTTTCATGACCATAAGAAATGAGACAGTACAAAAAATAACACTTCAGAAAGCTACTTTCAGTCTCACAAAATGTTTAGTATTGCTGCAAGTATTTGTGTATTAGTAGTAATTTAAGTCTGTCCCATGAAATATATATTGATCTATAGAAGCTTTATTTTCTGTTCAGTTTTCTCTAGGTACTTGCTTCAGGGTAACAAAGTTAGCAAACAACATTAAATGTCTTGAAGCAAATCAAGAATCAAGCCAGAAGTCTTTGTTCTTTTCCTTTGTAAAGACATTAACCTCTCAATGACAGTTATTGGTAATGGCAGCCTGCTTCTTACACCTGAGAAAAATTGCCTTTGAGTACCATAGACTGCAAAATCAGATCCCATGTCAGGTGACTAAAATAATTTAATCAAGTTTTAATCTTTCTGTCATTGACACTCAGGATCTCTTGAGATGTAGATATTGAAGTTCAAAACCTCAATGGGTGTGTTTCAGGCAATGGCAAGGTTATAAATTCCAGGAAAACTTCACAGTTCCACCACTAATCAGGATGCTTCAGGAACTGCTCATCTTAAAAGAATATCATAGGACCAGCTCTCAAGACAACTCTGCTTCTGTACTAGTGTTATGCTATTTAAATATTTTTAAGCTTCCTTCTTAACAAATGGAACTTTAAATATTAATATTCTGTCTTCCTCCAGAAGTCTTATCCTCTTTCCTTTCCCAGCCTCCTGTTACTTCTGGTGTCTAGATGTGTGTAATATGTTTCTCTGATTTAATTTCAGAGGCTGTGAGTGACAGCAGGTGACAGGCTGACATCTCACACTTGTGTCCCAGAGAAGCTCCGTGATAAGAGCAGAAAGTCATCAGCTGCTGGAGAACACCCTTGGCAGGGAGGACATACAATACCTTCTTCATGATTTTAAATATTGATCAGGGATAGTAATACCTGTGTGTTGTTGCAGAATATCTTGTGATAGTGGAGAAGCTGTTGGGCACCCAATATATAACCTCTGTGGACAGGTTCAAGGCTCCACTCCCCAGCTTAGCAGTCTGAATGAAAATAGGAAATCTTCAGTGTTGCTGGAAGTCAGGGGGTACTTAAGCAATATGCAGTATTCTTCTGTGGCACCAGATCCAGAAAACCTAGAGAATAATGGATCTGGGATTCCCTGTAACCCTGAGGAAGGCACAAAGGCTGCAACCTTGTCAGAAAGTGAAGTCTGCACAGCCTGTACAACAAAGTGTTTTCATAGCCATTATTTAACTAAAACTAGTACACAGAGAGATGTCTACAACTTCCTGGAGAGACCCAGTGGATGGAAGTGTTTTATCTATCATTTTACTGTGTAAGTACCTATATTTTCACATAATCTTTGGTGTAAGAAAAATCTGAAACTGTCCACTTAATCATCCAGAAAATATAGTACTTGAGCTCCCAGGCTGAAAACCTGTTGTATGAGTAATCTCACTGAAAACAATGGAAAAGCTGGTTTCTCAAAGGATCAGCTGCTATATCCATTAACATTTCCAGAGGACTTTTTATTCTTCAGATGGTATTTGCCTTCAGAGATGTACACTGCATATTTGATATTTCTGAGGGGAAGTCCTATATGCTCATGGTAGTTTTTACTGCTGCCTTAGCTGCTTTACGTTGTTCTGTCTTCAGACACTGTAGATTTTAGCATGAAATATGAAGATTTAGCTGTGATGAGATAGGTTGCATTTTTATAAGTCCATTTTGCACATGCTGAAGTGATAAAACAATTTGTTGGGCAAACATTTAATCATGACTTTACTAATTTAAATTGATTTATAGTCATGAGCACATGAGTACAAATTTAACAAGTTTTCATTATACCGTGCAGGTAGTGCATAAAACGAGGAAATTAAGGCTTCCATTTATTCTTCTAAACAGTGGTTAATATATTAAAACAGCTGCTACCCTTTTCTTTGAGCTGTTTATGGTATCTGACAAGTTTAGCAAAATCTAAATTACAATGTTAAATGCAGTTAAGAGAATGATGATTTGTCATGTTAGCCCTAGAAAGGGTCCAAGTGTGCTCTCACTGAGGGAAGAGGAAGTTCCACTGGCTATAGTGAATGCAAACTGAGCCCAAAGTCCTTGTTTTTATTATAAAATCAGCATATGTCCTGACGAAATGTGTTGAAATTATTCTGTTTGTCTCAGATGGACTTTTCTATGGCCTGACTATATTTGGGAAAAACCATTATCTGCAGTCAGGAACTGCCAAGAGAAATATGTGGTAATTATAAGAATGAATCATAATGCTTCTAGTTGCCATAAAATAGATGGACTTATTAATACTTTCGTCTTTTCATTCCTCAAAGTCATATATGCTTTTTTTAATAAGGATTTTTTGATTCAAGAAATTTTGCTGAGTAAAGGGTAGGGCCTCTTTTAAGGACTATGGTCATAGTATATAATAATTCCTAAGACTTAAGCTGATATAATTTGTGTAGATTTAAATATGTGAACAGTCATGATTTAAGCCTATTTGAGGTTAGGACTTACTTCCTAAAATGCATTTGTTTCATCATCTGTGTTGCTTTCATCTCACATTTAGGTTGACCTTCAATAGGTCAACCTATATTTTGCAATGGGCATTAAAATAAAAAGCTATACCCCCCCATACTAGGAAACTAGGTAACTGGAGAAAATCTTGGTATTACTAACAGAAAACTCTCTCCCTGGTGGTTTTTTTTGTATTTTGTTGGTTTGGTTTGGGTTTTTTGTGTTGTGTGGGTTGGGTTTTTTTTGTGTTGGTTGGTTGGGTTTTTTTTTAATAGTACAAGGAATCCTAACTTAAATGAAAGAATATGTAAATTGACCACCTTTCAAAAGCTTTTCCTTTTGCTTGAAAGGGAACTTTTTAAACAGTTTTTGGCCAGCATTTTGTCTTAAGTATATTTGTCCTAGTAATTATCCCAATAACTATACGGTGTGTTCATTTATATAACAAGTTTCTGTTTTGGAAAGAATATGTTATACAACATTAAATATCATTAAAAATTGTTAAAGCAATGAAGTGTTAATCTAAAATACAATTAATTTTGTAATGAGAACAACCTAGAAATTATTTTTTAAGTTTCCCATGTTATATCTGTGGTTTTGGGGAGACTTATATACAGCTGATATCATGAAGACTATTTTCATAACAAGTCCAGTCTTCCAAGTATGTAGCTGATATCAGTGTAGCCTAGAGGAGCTGGATGTGCTGTGTCCCTTCATTGTCCTTTTGCCCTTCACATGCCACAAAGACCACACAATTCCTGTAGTTTGTACAGGAAGTGGGAAGTTTCTGTCCAAGAGGGACTGAAGTCTGTTCTGATCTGGAGCCAGTTCTGCTAGAAAGAACCTAAAATTCCAGAAACAGGCAAGGCGAAGGAACAGCAAGTGCTCCAGGAATTGACCTCCCTCTTGCATAATCTCATCTCTGTAACATTTGTAGGGTGCCTGATACTCAAGTTTCTTTTAAGGGAGTAAAGTCATACTTCTAAAGGAACTTTATAGTGTGTGTTAAAAAAAAGAGAATTATTTTTGCCTAATTAAATCTGGAATTAGTGTTATTTTAGTGGAGCTATTCTAAGCTAAAATTATGGTTTCAAAACAAAATGTTTGAAGTGGTGAGTGGGTTTGCTTATGAATTCCCCGTCTCGGTCCTGAAAATCTCACTTAAGTAATTTTCAGCTTTAATGGAAGTACTGTGACATACTTAACTCCTGAAATCCCCAAGAACAAAATAGAGGATTGCACTGACAAGTCAGAAAGGGCTTGAGAAACAGCTGTGACATACAATAACAATACTTTGATCTGAAACAACCAGTTCTTGTGGCTGTGTAAGAGCCTTAAAAGCACTGGATATCAATAGATGTCAGTCTGGCTGTTTCCATATGGTCCTCAGTTAAGAAAAAGAAGCATGTGCCTAGCTTAAATTTGATTTCTAAACTCAGCTATGTACTTGCTTAAATTACATCCAAATGTCAAGATATTAGAGTATAACACTCATATTTTATCTTTCGAATGAAAAGTACACTATATATTGGTGATGAGTTGTGTGGTAATGATGACACTTGTCAAATCCACACATTTAAATAATTTAATTCTAAGTGGAGCCTTATTTATGTGATTAATTTGTTTCTGAACCATATACATTAAATTAACTGGAATAGCTCAATTAGTCTAGAATATTATATTAATTTGATGAAAATACTGTGTTCAGATATATGTGAACTAAGTGGTGAGGGGTGAAGTCAGACAATTTTCCTGATAATAAGGTTATTGACCCCTAATTAGACAGCGGGTAGCAATTATCAGAAACCAAAACCAGAATCCAATGCAGGTACTCAAAGTGTTAGAATATAACTGTGGTGAGGAATGTTACACTGTCCTCATAGGCCACCTTGGCCATAGACAAAGGGTGGAGAAAATGGTCTGGCATTTCTGCCACGTTTGTAGAGACAACCAGCAGTAGGAAGGTGTGGCTCAAGCCTATTGAAAGAAGAGGAACACTGTAAGTGTACCCAAAGGCACTCACACACTGAAGTGGTGACTGGTACTAGAACAGTATAGTTTCACTTGTGTTCAGGGGGACGACGTAACTGCTTGCTGTCATATGTTATTTTGTTCTGTGAATGATAGAGGTCACCTTGTGTCAGCCCAAGGCTGTGTCTACATCACAGTGCAGCCCTGTACTGCAGAGCTGTATCGGCTCAGGTTCCAGGAAAAAAAAAAAGCAACTGAGTTTGCACTGAGGCTAACTGGCATTATATCTCAGCAAGCAAGGTGGATCCATAGAACCTTTTCCCCCTCAGGCCATGTTTTAATTTTTTACTTGCTGCAGTCCAACCACTTTGTCCTATCTTTTCCATTCTGCTGGAACATCCAATGACTTCTAATTTTGGTCTTTTCAGCTGCTGTTTGGGTAGCTTAGAGGGAACCTGGGTGGGTAGCACTTGAAGAAATGAGGAAGCAGAACAAATGGTGCATTGAATCTAGTGAAACAGGGACAGGACAACTAGGACCAAGAGACACAAGGCTAGGTTGGTTTTTCATAGAAATTGGGACTGGTGCCAGTAATGCTGAAACTGGAGGAAAAGCAGTAGAAGAGCAGGCTAGCTCAAGAACAAAGAGAAGCAGATTTAGGCAGGAAGGACAAAGAAAAAAAGGACTAGCAGCTTTTGGAGATCAGAAGGTTGGATATGGGCACAAAGAGATGGACCTATGGGACAGCTGAAAATGGTCAAGAAGCTCTGAGAGCCACTGAGAGGGAGAAGGGGTAGGAGGTGACAGCCGGAAGCTAGGGAAAAGAGGAAGCATGGAATTCATGACTGTAGAAGGCACCTTTCACCCCTAGGCAACTAGTTTGAATCTTGTCCAAGTCAATAGTGAAGGAGAAATAATGACTGTGGGGAGATACAAAAGGAGCTGTTGGGCTTAGTCCAGTTCTTAGTGAACGGATGTCAGCATCACTGCTGGAGTTAGCACAGCTGGAGGGCTTGCTGGCAGTCAGTAGAGAAACCACAGGCTGGTTGAAAAGGGAAGCAAGACGAAGGCAAGAGGGAGGCCCATGAGAGGGACTCTTCGATTGTGTTCTCATGCCTGCCACTTTCTTGTGTAACACTATGAAAGTTTAAGTGAGAACCTGCAGCTGTCCAGGTTACTTTGTGCAGGTTTGGCCACTTGTTAAATGAGTGTTAAAAATGTAAAAGTTAGACTAATCTTTATATTCCGTAACTTCCCCTGGGATGGGGTGAGCCAGTCTAACAGCCCATTGCTAACAGACCACTTCCAGTTCTTCTCCCCTCATCCACCTTAGCCATTCAGCTTGCTCCTGCCAGCTCTGGTTGGCCTTGGATAGCCTATTCAACTTACTACACTAGCAGAAACCTACGCCCAGCAGGAAAAAGTTGGTCTTCTCTCAGGTTAGTAATACATATTCAGCATCTGGAAGTACTGTCCACTATTGTTCTCTTAGAAATCCTAGTAGATCATAATCACCTGTTAAATTTCATATAAACCTGTGTGGAATAGTTGCAAAGTAACACTGCAAATCATTGGCAAGTACTGCAGACCACCTGGTTTGACTGCAAAACATTTCACAAATGCAGAGTGTGCCTAGCAACAAAGCCTGCTCTCCAGTTTCCCTTATGATTTATGAGGAAAAAAAACTCCAAATGGTGACTCGGAGAATAACAGCTATTGCTCTGAATCCTTCCTAGGGCATGATGAATGTCTCTCTGACTGAATGAGAAGGATAAGGAGAATGTACTTCCTAGAGTATAGTTTCACAAGAGCTGGCATAATAGTTTACCAATACCAGAAGGGTAAGGTTCCGTCTCTCACTTTCAATTCTTTTCTCCTGGCCACACATTTCTTCCGCATAACATGTTCTGCTTCTGGCACTCATTGTAGCCCTTCTAAGCTAAGTCAACTCACTATAATGGCTGAAGTATAGCCCAGCAATAAAGTTAGTAGCTTCTGATGCCTTAAGGAATTATAGCATGTCAGCAAATGGCCTAATGGTGCTGCAACGAGTGCTAACCAGTTGGCCAAGACTGGAATGGGGATTAGGGAGAGCTCTCTTTTTTTGCCACCAGAGGATTGCAGTGTTGGCTTAGTTGCATATGAAAACATGCCCTTAAGTTCACATTGTTACTCCTCCTTTGGACTGACTCCCTATGCCACAGAGAGGCACATATGCAGGCACATGTGTATTTCTGGCAGCTTGTATAGAACTCGTCTAAGGAATTCCTGTTGAGTAAAAGTTCATGATCCTTACAAAAATATGAACAATATCAATAATGTCACTAACTTAAAACTTTGGGAGGAAGGATCAAGAACATGTTTGAAAATGGGGGCTGGTCAGCTAAGGGTTTTTTCCTTTAAAAAAGTTTCTATGCACTGAAGTGTGTGTCACCATGAATAATATGAAGAGACTTCAGATTACTGGGGCAAATTAAAAGTTGTGTTTCTCTTATTATAGTTTCTCTTCAAATATTGCTTGCTTTTTTTTTCTTTTAAATCTCTCAGCTTGATGTAGGCAATGTAGTTGTGTTCTCTTGATGCCATTGAAGAAGTTAAGAGACACTATTCTGGCTGATACTCCATTTTTGCTTGGCATACAGCTGCTGCTGACGTAAATAACGTTAAAAGTGATTCTTTTTAATGATCATGTGGCATTTGCCTGCATATCTTTTGGTTCTTTGAATGTAGCAGCTCTCAAGTTAGTGAAACTAATTCTATATGGCAAATAGTCAGTATATCCTGCTTCTGTTTTTATCTCTAAATGGAGCCTATAGGCCATTATTCATAACTGTTTAGCTCAAAAGGACTGTCAAATTCCCATTTCTGTCCTTTCCACAATTATCTCTAGAATGCAGGCAGATATTTTGCTTTTTCCAATTATGGGATTATAATATGACCAACACAAGCAACAACTAAAGTTCAGAATAATTATAAGCATATGACTACTTAGGAGATTCTAGTTTTGATCTTGATGTCACAACTTACATCTGGACATGATGTGCTTTCATAAGTGCAAGTTAGAGCTTTTTGTTATAATTCTTACTGGTTTTGGGGTGCTTCTTACTACTTACTTGGACATTTTACACAGAAGTTCAGCTGACAAGTTTTCTAATTTAGAACTACAGTAACTACTTTTTGTCTATATACTAGCTACAGAGAAGTGCTAAGCTGGTGTCTTGTCTATGATAATAAACTTCAGGTACCAAAAGATGAGCAGTATTAAGGGAAGAATGTCATTATTTTATTAAAATGAAAAGTTCCTCTTACTGCTTAGGTTTGCATGATCAACTGGATGATATGGTGGAATGGCTTAAGTTACTCACAGAGGTGCACTAGTGTTAAACAAAATTGTCTTTAGGATTCTGTAAAGTTCTAAGGTTTGTCTATTCTAAAAATACATGGGAACAGTTATTAATTTTCAGGCTCTTTTCCTAAGGAAATGAGGTTTGTACAACCAAACTGTCTGAGCGCATCTGTCTGAAAATGTCTTACCAAAAGCTTTTGAGCCAGCTGGCAAGTTTCGACTAATAGTGACAGAGGATGAGAGATGTCAAAGATATTAAGTTTCTTCACGTTTTGTTAAAATAAGCATTTGAATAGAGGAGAGATAAATTAACAACCCCAAACATGACAGCACTTCACTTGGAGCTCAATTAGATTATTTGGCACCAAAGAGTCTTTTCAGGGGAGAGATGTTACGTAAGTTCCTAAGGAAGGACTTTGATCGGAGTGTACTTCACTTTAGTCACAGAATAACCTAACTGCAGAGCACAAAGCCACAAGCTGTGTAAGTTGTTGGGGTTTTGTTGTTGTTGTTGTTGTTTGTTTTGTTTTGTTGGTTTGGGGTTTTTTCATTTTTTATGATTTTTTTATTACTTTTTCCATCATTTATGTAAGAATTCAATCCATCTTATTCTAGAAGCTAAATTTTGTAATGGACTGCGCAAGGAAAGTGCATCAGTGTCCCCACAGACTAATGTTGTTTCTATAGTGAAAACAAGTACACTAGTAGCATTGATATAGTGCTACTGATGGAATTTGGTTACGAGTTTGTGGGAAAACCCTCTGTTCTTACTGCTAAATAAAAAGATTTCCCTTGATGTTTAATATTACAATTGCTCATTAAGTGATAGACTCCACATGGCATGAAATTCAAGAACAGTGTTTCAGATGTCTTCATGATAATCAAGTTGTCATTAACTTATTAATGGATATCTTTGCACAGCATCAGTATTTGCATTTATTCTTCCCCTTTTTTGATAGTGAACCTAAAAAACATTGAGTACTAAAACGAGGTTGATGTTACTTTGTAAATGGTGGAAGTAATTTCCTGTCCCTGTGGATATCTGTCATAGACCACATGCTGAAACCTGCTGATTTTTTTTGTCTGACAGTCAAGGTCAATGATAAATATATCAGAATCATGAACACTGGTCATGATGATGAACTGTTTCTATCATGTTTAAATAACTGATTAAGTCTCTTCTAGAAAGTCGTAGTGATACAGAATCAAAATGGAAACTTGATCCCTGTGGCCAGGGAAGGAAGGACATCCAGACATTCTGGTAACAAGACATATGGAGATCAGAGCAAGAAAGACAAACATAGCAGCACAGATGTTATTGGAAGATAGAAGCACCCAATTGAATTGAGGAGCTTAAATCCTAGGAATGGCAGGGCACTGAAAAAAAAAAAAAAAGGTTTCTGTAAGATCAGTGCTCCTGGCGATTATAATGAATGCATTAATGTAACTTTTCCATTCTGGTCTACTGCCAGCTAAACTCAGAGAAAAGGCAAAATCCAAATCTTAGTGCTCTTTAAAGAGCAGCAGATATGGTAGGCTGTTAAATGCTTTGAAAATGTGAAGTTCTTATTACTTTTAGAAGCTGTGGGTGTTTTAAAACTAGCATAACTTTGGGCAGTTGATTCAGAAAGTTGGCTTGAAGTGGAAGATCTTTTTGTATGATGTGTGGCTCATGCTGTGATTTGAACAGCACTGGTGTTAGCTATTGAATCAAATTGATTTTTGATAATTTAGACATATGCAGATGGAAGGTCTCAAGAAAAATACATATATATCTGTAAATTACTCTAAGTTTTCTAGGTATTGTTACTTCTGATTGAAGTCAGCTGGACAACTTCATGTTACATGCAGTTTGGGCTATCAGGCATTTCTAGACGCAACCTAAAATGAGCTGAAGGAAAAACTGAAAAATATTTTTCCTCAGTATACCTATGTTAAAGGTGAAATTTTCCTTGAGGGCTTCAAATTCCTGAAAATTCTGAGGCAAAACAGAAAGTCAAAATATGGCTAAAATCCCTGCCAGGAAGATTGCCTGTTAGTGGAGTCCAAAGCTAGGCAAGCTTGCACTCAAACCTGTCTGGCTGTCTTCTTCAGTTCTGCTGAAAACAACACATTCCCAGACTACTTTCTAATTTAACATATTTGTATTTTCAGCAGAAAAATTGTTCCTTTAGGAAACTTTCCAACCAACTGTAATTTGTGTATGTTCACATGTGTAAGCACAAGATCTTTTGACAAAACATCAAGCCTCAGGAACCTGGAAATAGATTTATGAGAGAACATCAAAACTTCCCTACAAAGGCACACGGACAATCTTCTCTTTATGTCTTTGCCAGAAACTCCTTTGGATAACAAAAATGTGTAAGCTCCAGGAATGAGGTTTTATTCAGATTAGCAGGAATGTTTTCTAGAAGCACATGGGTCTTCAACATAAAACAGTATAGTGCCATTTAGAAGAAAGTGCTTCGTGCACTCAGGAATGAGAACATCTTGCACTTTTATAGCATGAAAAAAAATGGAAATGCTTTCCTTAATTTCCCTGCCACAAAACAACCACTTAAAATCAAAAGCAACCCATACCTCTGGAGTCCCTCAAAGAACTTTCTGTTGGCTAAACTCATTTATTCTTCCTAGTAACAGGCTGTCTTAAAGCTGTCAATCTCTACTGGACAACTCTGTAGTCTATTATCAAGAAAAAAGCTGAGCCTCCACTAGATGTAGTTGCACAGACATTTACTTGGACATATCAACTTCAGTCTTACTTCCTTTTCTTGTAGTTTAACTCCAGCTGAAGCAACGGGATTTCTTCTGTCTTAGTGTGTGTCTTGGAACAGAACACTTGGCTTCACATCTTGCTGGAGTAAATAGTAGATAGTAAATAGGATAAAAAAGTTAAAAATTTTAAAAAAACTGTTTTGGCTATAATTTGAACTGGAGATATCTATAAGCCATTTGTTATTATCTAGCTGAAGGGCTTTCATGTAGTGAAGCACACAGCAGCAGCTTAATTTTGAGGAATGAGCACAGCAGGAGAAAGACATGTCTGATTGTGTTAAAAACATCAGTGACCCATGATCAAGGCATCTGAATACTACAGAGCATAGGTTTCAGTAGCTTTTCTATAATAATTTTTGTTTATTTTCTTCTGGTGTAGAGGTCATAGCTTTCTAAAAATGTGTTGTTCTTTTTGTTAACTTTGCAGAGTCAGTTAAGTTTGGCAAGCACAAAAGGCCACAAAGCTACTATTTTGTATTTGGTTGCCAAGGAGTATATCTCTGTATATCAGTTTATAAGTTTGTCCCCTTCTCACCCGTCCCTTTTTTTTTTGCTCGAGATAATATTCCCACAAGCATCTCATGTATCAACACTTACACTTATCTGCAGTAGATAAACACAAAAAAACACATGCACAGATAATCTTTGCTAGAAATGACATTATTTGATTCGAAACTTAAAAGGATAAATAGTTAATACTTCTTTAAGAGCTTTTTGTTTTCTTCATTAGGCTTATCTTTCATGGAAAATGAGATTATTATAGCATGACCTTGAATGAGTTCACCCTTGATAAAATATTTTACATCCTTTTGCTTTCATTGTAGTTAACCTACTAGTTACAAGTGTTTGTAGGCTTGTGTAGAGCATGGTCCTGGACAGTTATTCTGTTAAACAGTGTTTGTCCCTGGCTACAATAACAGAAACATATTTACAGTTGCACTAACTACTCTCCAAAATGAAGCAATATTTAGGAAATCAGAACACAGAGACACACTCATTTGTAACCTTTAACCCCAGCTGATCAACTGTCCAATGCACTAGTACTGCCTGTTTATATTTGTTAATGCATGAAACAGATTTAAGGATAATTGTTTTAAAATATTGATGAAAAAGCGGTCGTATTTTTTTTGTATGCGTGAGGCTTAAGGAATTTAGGAGAAATCAAGACATACTAAAATTTAGTGTACATTAGCAAGACCTCTCTTGGGAAAGCATGGCACCTCCATCTTCTCTTGGTGTGAACTGCGTTAAGTGAGAATCCAAAACCAAATGAAAAATTCTCAGATAATACTCTTTCCTTTGATAAGTTAAACTTTTTTTTTTTTAAGAGGAGAGCAAGGAAAAATCTGCAAGTAGGTGATTTGGGGTAAGTTTCTGTCTTCAGAAATGTAAAAAAGTGGAAGAAAAGACAGCCAGATGTCTTGAGAGTAAATACTTCTTTTTAGCAGCTAAATGTTAGAAAAGGAAAATAGTATTATCTGAAATAATAGCTTGAACTATGGCTTGACTTCCTCAGGAATTACAGAAAGCCTCAAAGAGAACTACAAAATATCAGAAAGCAACACCTTGGTTCTTTTAGGATAGGCAAGAGTAGACCAGCTCTACTAGCTGGTAATTATTTTTGTCTTCTCCTTATCAGCTCCTTCCATTTAGGAACTGAACAGCCACCAACAAGTGAGGCTGTTCTCTGTTGATGTAAATAACTACTTTCAAGTAAGTAAACAATCACAACCTGTTTTCACCCGGTTGCAGCACAGAGACCTGCCCTTTGCGGGAGAGAATATAGCTAACAGGGAACATGAGAAAGCCAAACTGGTGGCTGGTGGGAAAGGGGAAATTGCCACATGACAAGCTTTAAGTACTTTCTCCCTAAGCCAACAGTATTAAACTCACACTCATCCACTTATCCTATCTATAAGTATCCCAGAAATCTAATCAGAAATATTTAGGGAGACCCAGGATCAAGTTGTCATTTGTTGACAAGTTAATACTGGTAGACTTGCCGTTACATTTTGCAGAACAACTTGTTTCTTAAACCAAAATTATGAAGTGAGACCTATAGACAAAACAGTGTTATTTAGTTGTGAGTCTTGCTAAAGACTTGTATGTGGGAACCCATATTCAACTATTGTTCTGCTCTTTAGAGGGGATTTGGCACTCAAGGTTGGTTTTTTTCTCTCTAGTATGTTTAAAAAGGTCATTGGTTAGAGCTATGTTTAGCATCCCAGAGGCTTTTAGGAGCAGTCCATGAGGATGTTTCCTGACTAAGAGGCAACAGAGCTGTAGCAGCAATTAATTAAGCCATTTATCCTTAAATTAGACTTCTCAAAACTAACCTGCATTCTGGTGCGTGGCTCAATTACAGACATAGTAGCCTTAAAAAATTACGAAGGCAGTATTCACTGACTGCTCATTTAAAGATATCAGAGGGAGAAGGAAATGTGGTTCCACTATATTGTTACATTTTATTTTTTTTTTTACCAAAAGGGTTGTCAAGATCTGGAACAGTCTGCTCAGAGAAGTGGTGGAGTCACCATCCCTGGAGGTATTTAGAAGACATGTATATGTGGCAATGAGGGCCATGGTTTAGTGGCGACCTGACAGTATTGGGTTAACGGATTGGACTTGATAATCTTAAAGGTCTCTTCCAACCAAAATGATTCTATTACTCAATGTTTTTTAAGGTTATGCTTTCCCGTGGGAATCTAGAGATCTAAAGTCAGGATCAAATTCTCCTGCCATGGAATCATCCTGTTTTACAGATTCTGAAATAGTCATTGCAACATACAGGCAACAGACTTTTTTTTTTTATTTTTTTTTAACATATCAGGAAGTCAACAGTTAATTCTCACTTTTCACTTTTGCTATGTAAAGATACACAGCATTTAATTTGAGCATGCAGATTGACCTTTGGATATAGAAAGCAATAAACACCATCTGCTTCACAAGACGCCTTTGGCTATGATAGTAAGAAACCTAACTTTATTCTGGTATGAGTGTGTTTGCGTTCATCATCCAAATTGTTTATAACTTGTAACACTTTCAGTGGTTCTATTTTTGGATGTTTACCTTCATTTTATCTTGATATTCAAGATAAAAATCTCAATCTCATTTACATCTTTCTTAGTGTAAAGATTCCTAGAATCATTATATTAATAGCACAGCTATTTAACTTTAATTTTATATATTTTGAACTCTCCCTGTTTAAACTATAAAACCTCAAAAATAAGAAGAAAAAAACACTCAATGTTGTTAAAATGTTTATTATTTTTTAGTCTAAAATTTTTTTCAAGATCTCAAAATATGCTATTATTTGCAATATTAAATTTAATAATATATCCTGTAATCTTAATTTTTAGGAGTGATGACCATTTATGGTTATACCTGAAATTAACATGTATTTGCAGGTATTACCAGCAAAACATGTTCCTGTTGTCTCCTGTTTGGCATCTAAAATGGTGTCCAGAATTCACTGGCTCTGTAGAGAATAGCCATTTTAACTGCAAAAACTGTGGAAGGAAATGAGACAGTAAAACACATCATGAACAGAAAAGAATCTTTATCATCAAAATAAGACAACAGAAGCACATGAAATTATCAAGTGAGCAAAACCCAGATTGATGGACTTCAGTCAGACTTTATTTTGCCATGGTCATTTTACACATTAGCTTCCCACTGTAATCCTCCATCATAACGCTTTGTCAGGAAGAACTCTCCATTCATATAGAGGAAAATACAGCACTCCAGTCCTTTGACCATATATATATTACATTCTTAGAAATTCTTAGTTCTGAATGGAAATTCATCATGGGGGGAACCCTTTTCTTGTATATAAGCAGATCATCTTAAACAGGTTACAAAAACTGTCATATCTCTTCCTTTTTGCCTCTTCTCTTATCATAATGAACAGTCTCCAGCTGCTTTCTTCAGTCTGACCTCTACTCTCTTGCTTAAGAATCTTAAGTCAGGTTTGATTTATAACATATTTGTCTGTCTCTCACTCCCCAACATATTCTCATTTTGAATGAATAATCACATGTTAGTAGTCATGCAGTATTGGCAAAACTGGGTCAGATCATGGTATTTGTGTTTTCTCTTACTAATACATTAGGGAACAAAATGATCTTTAGCAGTCTGAGTGATCTGCTGGTAACACGTTTCCTAATTCGGCTCAAGAGGTAGCTGTGCAGTCATTCAGGTTTGGTGTGCATAGAAAAAACACATTCTTGGTGTGGACTAAAACCTATTTAGAAAGACTTTAATCCAGTGGTAGCTAAAGAAGCAGTATTTTTATAAGGGCTTCCTTAAGATTCCTATGTAAGGCTTTTCTCTCCTTTGTGTGCATAGTGTTTTCTGTATTTTTTTTTAATAGAAAGCGTTACATATACTCTGGATGTTTTTTAAAACACAAAAATCCTTAGGTACCAGTACAGTTGGTGTAGTCAACAATTCAAACAATTGTTCAGTGAGAAAAACCTTATACTAATCTACATTATGGTCAAGTCACATCTGTGAAAAATAATTTCTAGTTTCTGGCTTCTAATAGTACAGACTCTACCAGGTAACCTAGGAAAAGGCTCCCCAATAATCCATGACATATTTTGGAACTAGGAGTACATGATCAACCACATATCATACCTTTGCTGTTGTAGCATTTTGTTGTTACTCGCTTAGGAAAACTTTGGTGTATTACCATTGGTGTAATAACAGCTGCGGTCTAAAACAGCAGGTGAACATTCAATAAGCACAGTTTCATATCTCACTGAAAAGCTTCAACATAGAACGCTGGATTTAAAAGTGATTCTACAAAAGTGCCTGTTTCAGTGCAATTTGAAAAATTCACCTGGTATTAGTAACACAATATTACAGTGCAGAAGGGCAATCAAGAGGAGCAGTTAGTCCTCCCTTGCTTGGCAAGGAGTGGTTGCATGCTGTCAGGGCTCTGTGGGGACAATAGCTCCCAAGGGCCTGGGAAGCATCTGGGGCTCCCCAGGGCCAGCAGGGCAGGACAAGCCTCAGGCCTCTCCCTGGAGTAGGCTGACATCAGTGCTCACAAGGCCTTGACAATTGTCTGGGTAATTATTAGCAATTTTAATGTCTATTAACCCATTTTTAATCTCCACATAAATTGCCTAGCCGGAAAATAGTTTTCCCATTACATAAAAGGGAAAAATCATGGAGATTGGTTTAGGATTTACAACTGAGTACGCTTGATCGCTGTATCTTTCAGCCAAGGTGGGCTTGGTAAGAAGAGAAGTTTCGGTTTTCATAAACCATAGCTTTCTTTGGTGATAAACTGCTTGCAGGAATGCTGCCACTGCAGTTTGCTGCTGACAGATACTTGCAGCATGTGTCTCTAATTCCATATAAATGATTGTACAGTCTTCTTTTCTAAACCTGTTGTTTCTGTGCCAGATCTTTACTGTGATTAGAGATTACTGGAACATCTTTACTATCAGTTCATGGCTTGTTGGCTGACTAGGTAAACGGCCTTTGAACTGAGCTTGCTTGCTTTTTGTGTTTCCTTTGTCGCTGTTCTTGCTGTTGGTAATTGTGGGGAACCTGATGGCCCCATTCAGTCATTTGTCTGCACTTATCTCTGACTTTGTTCTCACTGCAACTTAAACTGTGCTGCCCTCATGCGAGCTGCCCTCATGCTTACAGTTCAGTTGCTTTTGCCACTGTTTAGCATGGGTTTTTATCACTTGGACAAAGAAACCACTCATTTCCCCATCATGGTGTTAGTTGCTATATTCCCCTTGTGCTTTCTGGCATTGAGGCCGAGTATCAGGCTTTCTGACATTACCTAGCGATTCTGTGTCAGACTCATTATTCTTCCAGGTTCCAATAAACAGGCTATAATAATTTCTTATTTTTTGGAATCAAGGTCAAGAGTCTCAAGCCCATATATTCTTACTTTGAGCTATCTTAAAATAACACAGTATGGTAGTCTAGTATTGCTTAGAGCTGATACTGTCCTTGCATGCCTTGCTCTGTATACTAGTCTCAAGTGTGTCTTCACCAATTCCTTTAGCTTTCATATACTTCATAAGTATCATTCTGTTGTGTCATGCCATTGACAGAAATGACAAATATGGTCAGTAGATATGGGCACTTCAGTGCTTGAAGTTGTTAATAGTGTAGCATATAAAGAGAAAAACTTTCTGCTTGACATTACTGGGAGGGTTTTACATTATGATTTGGATTTGGGAGATTATTGAAATCCATGTACTCTGAAGTTAATTTTTCCCTTCTTGCAAAAAGCATGTCTTGAACTTTTATGACCAGAAGTGATCAGCAGTGATTCTACACTTCAAATAAATGCATTTTCTATGAGGATGGAATACTTCCATAGTATGTCCAGCTTATGCTGTGCTAGCAAAATGATGCCTTTGTTATACACTGGGAAGGAGTGACACTCACTGGCTAGAATATATAGTGCCATAAATTAAGTGACATTAAAAGGTCCTTTGAATGGTTTAATGTTAATTTTGGAAATGGGAAAAAGAAAAAAAAAGAGTGAGTCTTAACACATAATTACAGAAGGGAAGCAACAATTAGGTGGAAGTTAGAAAACTTCTTTTAGCTGCATTATGAGCCTTTGGGCAGTTCTCAGTCCCTTACTAAATAAAAGATACCTATTGTCCTCCCTTACACATCCTTATGCACATACATCTCAGTACTTTGCATCACCTTCTCCTCAATTGTTTTGTAAACCTCTATTTTTGAGGTCTAAAAATTTGGCTACTTTTTCTGATGCCTAGTGTGAGATGTGATTGAAGATGTGGTGATAGTATCTGCGGGGTATGTAACAATAGCCAGTTCTTCTCTGTACTTAGAGTGGAAAAGGAGAAAAAGTGTAAAGTGCACTGTCATCTTCAGTGTCTTGATAGATGATATTTAGAATATGGATTACCCCTGGCTTCTTATTTATTACTAGTAAGGGCAGTAAAAGAAGACAAAGGGATTTTGAAAGGAGGTAACTGAAATGACAGGGATCTGGAAGGAATTAAGGGGTTGTACTCAGAGGAAGTTCTCCATACTTTCATGCATTTTGCCTAGAAATAAGATCTGTAACAATGTCAGGAGTGAGTCATCAGTCTCATAAAAAAGATGAGAATAAACAGCTTGACTAGTTTTACAAAAATGCTTGGTAAATTTATGCTTGAGTTGTTTGATGTGGTTATTTCAGTGATCAGCAAAGTTCCTGTGCTTCTGTCACTATTGACAGGAGGGTGGTTTGAGCTTCAAGAGGTCCAGGTTCTGTGTGCTTTTGACACTGACCTGATGTATAGACAAGTCTGTTCACCTCTTTGTGACTTTCTTCATTTACCTATCACTAGAAGTAAAAGCTACCTGGATAAAGAAACTGTGTGGTGGAGCATAGCGTCTAATGAAGTGGGGCAATCAGTGCTTGTGAGGGCTTCTGTGTGCTAATGTACTCCTCTCATATTAACTGTAGGAGGAAAAGGAAAATCTTAGAACCCTGCGTACCATAGGGTTTTTTTTATCTAAATTTTCTTCACATGGAAAGCAGTGCTGCTGTGTTAAGGAAAGGCTCAAGATTTGCACATTCCCACACCTAGAATCTTCTAGTGTTGGATGATGGAAATACAGTTATGCTATGAACTCCTTATCAGCTTACTCTTTTCCATTTGATAAAGGCTGGCTTGTGTTTCCATGTCTCTTCTCAATGCTTTGCTCTGGTTTTCTGTTTTCCTGGAGTATCACTCTCCAGTAAACCTGTCTACGGGAAGAAAGTGGGACTTTTACCCCCTCTGCTGGCTGGCTTGTTTTCAGTCATTGTAGCTTCTCAGTAAAGCAGTGTTGGCAGTTTTATCATGACTTGGACAGATATCTGTATCCTCTATAACATAACAGTTTCAGAGAGGTAAACATTTGGGGCTGGGAGTAAAACTGCCGAACAATATGCTTGGTAACTTGTGTATGTTGAAGTGAAAGAAGTAGCAGGGTTGGGTGGTGGGCTGTGTAATTAGTAAATCACAAGAATGTGGCTAAGATCTGTTCCATGGTAAAAGCACTGATAGTCTTGACTGAGATATGTTACCTGGATCTCTTTTCCATTTCGGCCTTATTTTTTCCAAAGACATTTTATCCCTGGATATTTGCCATTAATGAAGAACTAGAAATTACTAAGATGCCCCCCATGAACACATTTTTCGTTGTTAACACCATCAAAAGTGGTGAAACAGCTTCCTGAATATGAGACTCAGAGAAATCACATCTCAGTTTTCAGTAAGCCTAAGGAACATGTTTCCCTGTTGGCTTCTTGTCTCCTGTACTCCTGGCAGCGCAGGTTTGGCTTGTTCTTTACATAGTTCTTCTGAATCTTAGGCCTTTACCAGTAGGCTATCAACTAAGATCAGGCCAATGCAGCGTCTACTCATGAACAGAGTTCAAGAGAACCAAACAGGTTTAGGAGAGGTTTACTGAAGGCATCCAGAAGATTGTTGCCCTTTGAGGGATGAGTTAGGAACCTCAAAAAGCTTGCGACTTTAGGTGTCTTCAGTCTCCTTTGAGCAGTTTTCAGACAAAATACTGAACTGTTTCAAATTTCCCTTTGGAAATCAATGCAGTATAATTTTTATTTATTTATAAATTCTACCAATGTGTCAAGATGTCAGACCCTTGGGATAGAACCAAGAGCCCTTAACTGTATGCCCAGGTAAGAACAGGTTTTACAATTGAAGCTGCCTTCTTAGAAGTAGGTGCCTAAAATCATTCCCTTATGTTTGGCCCAGTCTTTCTGCTTGATGCTAATTATCAGCTCCCGCTGTTTCTGCTTAGAAGATTGAGCCTGGGCTTGGGCTTAACACCCTTATGAGACTGAGGAGATTCATATGGACATCTACATTTCTTCCTGTGACTCTACATAAAAATCTATTTCTGCTGCTCTTTCCTTTGGGTTTGTACGGGTGCAGCAAGATCAGGACTACTCCATGAGAGGGACTGAACCAGGAGCAGAGACTGGCCCCACCATAAGCAGGTACAGAATCCTCACCAACAGGGTGTCTGTTTTAATCCACAGTACCCAAGTAGAGAGGGCAGAGCAGGGTGCTGTTAACAGGGTCCATTGGTAGCTCCAGACAAGTTGCCCTGGGAATTTACCATATATTTACTGTGATTTGTAGTAGCAACTGAGCACTATAAATAAAAGCATCCTGCAAGAAAATGTCACAAACATTACAGCTTATGAGACTGTTTTTCTTAAGCATTCTTCTATTATATGGCATGGTAAAGTCATCCTTCACATGGACTTTACTCAAATTATACAGTTCGTTTTTTATTATATTCCCATTTTATTTTTTTAAAGAAAAAAAGACCATTTTCTATTTTGTGTTAGAGGTAATGTTTTAAATTGTAAAGTTTGATTTCTACTGAAACAAATCAGCTAGGTCATAGAATCATGTAATTATTTAGGTTAGAAAAGACCTTTTAAATCGTGGAGTCCAACCACTAATCCAGCACTGCCAAGTCACCACTAAACCACATCCCACATCTACATCTCTAGGGATGGTGACTCAACCACATCCCTAAAGATAAGTGAACAAAATAGTTATCAAGGTGATGAAAACGAAATGTTTTATGGAGAATTACCTTTAAGCTTTATAATAAATGAGAACTTCAGTAGTAGTCTCTTAGTAGATAACTTCTTAAAGTGCAAATAGGTGTCAGAAAACTATGGCGGGGGGGGAATGCTAAAGAAATGGAGTTGTCATTAAGTGATGGAGAGAAATGAAAAAATTAGTTAGAGGTGGTGTGGAAGGAAAGGCAGGTGAGATGATCATGGTTTCCAGTGAATGTCCAAGGCCTGTGATAAGTGGTGCATTGTCTTTCCTGAATGACCCTTGAAAAGATTAAAGAGGAGTAGGAACAATAGCTGTGATCCAGGTGAGATCCCTGTCCCAGTTCTGCAATGGACAAGAGCCACCAGAATGCCTTTGCCACTGCTGCACTGTATGCTCACCGTTGCCAAGTAGATATTGACTGAGTCATGGTGGACTCTCTGAGGAAGCTGGGCCCAGGCTGATGGGGAAGGGAGGTGATGGCTGTCTTGCAGGACATCCATTGCTTCCTCTTCTTGGGGGATCTCAGCTATGCTGACACCTTATGACAGCAGCTAGCTCTCGAACTCATCCACAACCACCAGCTTGTCTTGGAGGGAATTGTCTTGGATGGGCTGCAGTGGTTGCTCTAGCTTGGAAAAAGCAAGCTCATTTTTTCCGTGTGGTACTCCCCACCTGGATCTTCTTCCTGTGTGTGTTCTTTCTTCTCTCCTACAGTCATCCCATTTAATTCACAGCTGCTAAAAACCCTTGCTGAGCAGAAAGGGACACCAAGATTCCTGTGACAGCCTCCCTCCTGGAGGCTCTTCTTGTAACAGTCTGGAAATGGCTTCAGTTAGACTGCTGGTGATACCAGGAGTCCATTACAATTTCATTCATGGCTTAGTCCCCACCTCATGGGGAAGGACTTAACTGGTTCTACCTAAAGCAAAGTTGTGGAGTGGAGATTGCTCCATTATGGAAGTGCAGGGTGCAAATGGTCTGAGGACTGCTCTCCATGGCTGTGCACCATTTTCCTTGACAGAGACAATGCTGCTCCTGTGTCATGGGAAGTGCTGTCGGCCTTCCTATGCAGGTCATGTGCTCTAGGCCTGTCCCCATCCTAGGGACCCTCTGCCAGAGTTGCTCCCTGGTGTCCCTGTCTGTATGTACTGACCTGATGGCCATGCTCAAATGCCTTGGGAAACACTGAAACATTAGATATAAATGTGCTAACTTAGATGCCTGATACTCTTGAACTGAAGACTCGTTCATATTCTTTACTCTGCAAAAGTGTATAGTTTTGCTTCATATATTGACAGATTCTCCAGTTTTATTTTAAAAAGACCGTGTGCTGCATTTGGACTCCTTGTTGGTTTCAAGAACAGCAAAAAAAAAAACCACACATAAAAAAGATGGGGATTTTATCTTTTCCTTTTTTTTTTTTTTTAACCTAACCCTTGTGGTAAGAAGCTTGTTTGCTTCAGTTTCTCTTGCATCATGATTTCCCTTTGACTTTAGGTATTAAAGCTCCTTTCTGATAATTTTCAGCTCCATTTTTGTTCTGAGTTTACAAAGTCTACTTAGTCGTGTGCTTTTCCTAATGTGTTCAGCTGAGAATCTAGAGAAGAGTAAGTGAAAAATCCCAGTACTTATAGAGATGAAAGAGGGAGATTCCAAACTGCACAGTAGAATGCAGCACTGAAAATGCTGAGTTAATGACAGCTGAGTTAGTGTACATGTGATTCAAAGTGTTAAAATACTGTACACAGGACTGTTTTGAGACTAAGAAGTAGTATAGCCCAATTATCAGAGCATTGAACCAGATCAAATCATAAAGTGTACCCTAAGGGCTAATAATTAGTTCAGATATTAACCTGTGCTAACACAATTCTATTTCATTTATGCTATATGAAGAGCCTCAACATGGATGGTTTCACCACAATGCTGGTGTAGTTGATAATGTCCAGAAAGTTTCTTCAGTGATCTCTACTAGGCAGCATAGACAAGTCCAGAGAGTTCCACCAGCACAGCTTTATAATACTATTTCAAATTTGCATTGTGCCTCTCTGACTGGGATTCAAGTAAATATATCCTACATTGCAATTTGTATTACTCCAGCTCTGTGCTTATAAAAATTTGATGATAATATACTTATGCTTTCTACTATCTTAGAAATTCTGCATTTGTATCCCATATCTCTTCTATCTTCTACTATGAATTGCAATTACACTCATAAGTGAATTATAACTGCATTACATATAAGCTTTTTAGAGCCTCTTGGAAGTACACAAGAAAAGAAAATTTTCAAAAACCTATTTGAATACTTCCATATTAATCAGATTATACCATTTAAGTGCAAGAACACACAACAGCAGATACCAGATGGAACAGTTACATAACCAGCTATCGGACCCTGCCCCTGCCTTCAGCTGAAAAGGAGCTAGAAATACCCCACTGACTATGAGTGCTGATATTAGAGCTACAAAAATGAGGAACATCTCTGTTATGAGGAAAAGCTGAGAGCCCTGGGGCTGTTTAGCCTGGAAAAGGCTGAAAGGGGATCTTATTAATGTTTACAAATATCTGAAGGGTTGGATGCCCAGTAGAAGGGACCAGTCTCTTTTCAGTAGTGCCCTGTGATAGGATGAGAGGTAAAGGTAGCAAGGTGAAAGACAGGAAATTCCACCTCAACATGAGGAAAAACTTGCTCACGGTGAGAGTGACAAAGTACTGGAACAGGCTGCCCAGAGAAGTTTTGAGGTCTCCTCTAGCTACTTTCAAGACCCACCTGGATCTGTTCCGGTGTGGCATGCCCTAGGTGTTCCTGCATTGCCAGAGGAGTTGGACTCGATTATCTCCAGAGGTCCCTTCCAACCCCTACCATTCTATGATTCTATGATAAAAAATTCAGTCAGTTGATTAGGAACTTGGATAATCTCTGTTAAAGGTCAATCTTACTAGTATGGATCAGGATAGGTGCAAACTTGATTCAGAGACAGTTGCATATGTCAAGCTCTATTACTTAAGAAATTCAGTTATTAATGGTGGCCCAAAACTTCTCGAATCTTTACGTGTGGATTATGGTGACAGAGCCATTCCAGAGCCACACAAATGGAAGCAGGATTTTTTTTATATCTTCAATTCCAATTTCAGGCTTGCAGAAACCCAACTGTTGTCTGTGTAGCAGCTGAGAAACAACTGTCTCTCTTTGCCTGTGTTAGCACGTACATGCAGTTGACTTCTGGTGTGTGAATGACCAGACCAAGTGTAACAGTTACGTGAATGAAAATTGTTTTCAGTATTCCTGGTGATCTGGAGACAGTCTAAAAATCTGAAGCATTCCTACAAGAGGTAAAGGAAAGCTGAAGGACACCTGTGTGCCCTTAGAAACTAGTAATCTCCTGGTTTTCCTAGTTCTAGGCATGTTTTGAATGTGCTGTGTAAAAAATATTGGCTCAGTCTAGTCTCAACCTGAGGCAAACATGTTTTCTGAGTGTTTCCATACGCAAGTAGGTCTTTGCAAGTGCTACACCTGAATCTATGTTGTAGGTAGCTTTGTCTCCAGTCTTGCACCAGTCCCTATTTCTTGGACAGACCTTGGACCTATATTCACAGAATTACAGAATGTTAGGGGTTGGAAGGGACCTCTGAAGATCATTGACTCCAACCCACCTGCCAGAGCCGGACAAAACTAGAGCAGGTCACTCAGAAGTGCATCCAGACAGGTCTTGAAAGTCTCCAGAGATGGAGACTCCACAACCTCTCTGGGGAGTCTGTTCCAGTGCTCCGTAAACCTTACAGTAAAGATGTTCTTCTTCCTTCCAGCCACTCCTCCCCCAGTCTGTAGCACTGCATGGGCTTATTGTGACCAAAGTGCAGCACCCTGCACTTGGTCCTATTGAACTTCATACTGTTGGCCTCGGCCCGTCAACCCAGCCTGTTCAGATCCCCCTGCAGCATCTTCCTACCCTCTGGCAGATAGACACTCCCTCCCAGTTTGGTGACATCTGCAAATTTACTGAGGGTAGACTCAATCCCCACATCCAGGTCATCAATAAAGAGGTAAGGCAGGTGTTCCAGACCCTTAATCATCCTCACAGCCCTCCATTGGACTCTCTCAGGTAGATCTCTGTCCCTCTTGAACTGGGAAACCCAGAACTGGATGCAACACTTTAGGTGAAGTCTCACTAGTTATTGCAGTTGTGTACCTTGCTGTTCTTGCCTGGGCTTCTTGAATGGATGCTTGGCCTGCCTCCCTACCTCACCTTGTGTGACAAATCACTGAAAGGCTGATCGAGCTGATTGCTTTCACCACCTCAGCCCTCTTTAGGCAGTGCAAATCCGCACCCTGCTGAGTTAGGGAATGGCTTTACTTGCGCTGTTGTCACCTTTGGTGCCTGGCTTTAATGGAGTAGCCTTATTTTCACTGATCCCTGACATGTCTGCATATATACACATATACAAATATATATATAGTGTATATATGTATATATAAAGTGCACCTGTGAGTAATATGCCTATTTGTATACTCATTTATATTTATATGTGTACTTACAATATGGAATATAGAAAATAAATATATATTCTTGTATTGGGTTTTGGTGCCCAGGTGCTGGTAGCAGTGGCTGTAGGGGCAGTCCCTGTGAATAGAGGTCAGGGCTGCCCCATGCCTAACACAGACGGTTCCAGCTGGCTTCAGCAGACCCACCACAGGGCATGGCTAGGAAAACACATGTAAGAAAGACCAAACCCACAGTGCAGACTGTGAGGTGAGAGGGTAAAAAACAATGTGAGGAACAGCCCTGTGAGCACTGAGGAGAGAGAAGCAGCAGGAGAGGGAGAAGGTGCTCTAGGCACCTGAGCAGATATTGCCTGCAGTCCCTGGAGAGACTGTAGCAGGTTTATCCTGAAGGGTGGCAGCCTGTGGAAAGGCCCACAATGGAGCAGGAAAACAGTGTGAGAAGGAGGAAGGAGATAAAGTGTTATGGACTGACTGCAACCCTTCATTCCTCATTCCCTTGTGCCACTCAGGGCATGTGTGGGGGAGGGAGGTAGAGGAGCTGGGAATGAAGGAGGGGAGTTGAGCCTGGGAAGGGAAGGCAGGAGGGAGATGTTTTTGTTTTCTTTTTTTTTTTTTTTTATTCACTATCCAAATCTATTTTACCTGGCAATAGTTTAAGATAATTTTCCCCAAGTTGCATCTGTTTTGCCCGTGACAGTAATTGGTAAGTGATGTCCCTGTCTTTATCTTGACCCATGAGCCTTTTAATATTATTTTCTCCTCTTGTTCTGTCAAAGAAGAGTAGTGAGAGAGTGGCTGGGTGAGAATCTGGCAGCCAGCCATGGTCAACCCACCACAATTCTATAGTCCACGTATATTAAGTGTATCTGTCTCTCTATATATAAACCTATGTATTTGCAAAAATTTATAGACATTTTTATATGAGCACTTCCTGGTCCTGAGGAAATGAGCAGCCAGTCAGAGGGTGGTCTGAGATCATGCGGGTATGACGGTTTCAAAAAAAAGGCAACAGAGAAGTGTGAAGACATGTGGGATGTGACAAAAAACATGGGTGTCCAGGTATATCATAGTCAGGAATGTCCTGCTCTGACACCTTTCTGATGCAGACAGGAAGAGGCAGCTGGTTCTATCAGCCAGTCTGTGAATAAGTGGTGTACTATGTTTTACAAAATGGTAACCCCTGGGGGCAGAAATAGGTGAAAGGCACAGATGAGGTAACTGAAAGGTGTACAGGACTTTGGGGCAAGTGGGACACATGGTGGGAAGTAGGGACAGGACCTCCCCTGCCATTAGGGTGGTGGCACCTGTCCCTGCTCATGCTGGGTCAGGGTTGTCCTCTGCTGAGCTCCCTCCAGTCTGTCACCTTTGTGCTATACCCTGGAGTCCCATCTATGTGCACCAGTCCAGGTATAGTCTGGCAAAAGGGAACTGTCATTGCCCTTTACATGATGGTGAAAGTGACAGGGAATGCAGCCCAAGACATGGGCAGTCTTGTCCAATGTGGGTTTGGATCTGTCCCATACAATGTCTAGGACTTGACACTTGTTCATCTTAAATTTTATTTAAGATTCCTGTAGTCCCGTTCCTTAGTCTGTCAAGGCACCTCTAACCAGTGCCTCTGCCTCAGGTTTATTGACTGAACCTCTGGTTTGCTGTCATGTATGGACTTGATGAAGTGCATTTTGTCTCCTCTTCTGGAACACTGATAAAGCTGTTGAGTAGGCAAGTCCCTGAATAGACTCCTAAATAATTAATCTTGTCACTGGTCTCTAGGTTCAACATGAATTTTTGCACTTCCTAATAAGCTTTTCCTCTTATATTTTTTCATGTAAACATCACGAAAAACACACTAAGTGTAGTTAGTGTGCTTATCTGCTGAAATCTCACAATTTTAATCCTAGAGCCACCATGGGCTGTTAGTCTGTCTTTTGCATTGAAGTTCTTGAACTAGCCTTGTCAGTAGTGTTTATTTTCTTCAGGGGGGGTTTCACATTGGTAAAATGTCTCATCACATGCAGGACTGTTAAGGTTTTAATTGCTGGTTTGTAAGTTTAGGGGTTTAGATACAACCTCTTGGTATGGAATCAGAAGAAATGACAGCTAGAAGAACTGGTGCACAAGAGGGAACATTTCTGGCCCTTACTAGAAGAAATGTAAATTTTCTTTTTTTTTCATTTTCTGCATGACCTTAAGCTATAGTAAAAGTTGTAGTGCCAACATATCACAAGTCTGTCTTTCTGATCTGTCCATGAGAGTTCTTCATGCATCATTTATTTTCACTAGTTGTTTAAATGTTTAACATGCGATGGAAAGATGACCAAGACATGGTACATGTCAAAGTAATGGGTATTCTGACAGCATTTAATCATTTAATCAACTACGATACAATTGCACATATTGTTTTCCAGATCTTATGACTTTTTGATCTTGTTTTTTTAAACTATTTTGGGGGACAGGAGTATATATTTTGAGACTTCTGAATTTTTTCTTAATCTGAATGGTGATACTAGAAATACTCTGGTAGTAGCTGTTTATTCTGTAGTTATGCATGTTTTGAATTTATGGAATGCATTTAATGGAACATTTTGCATTGAAGTTACTGTTCTTCACTCCAGTAATACGTCTAACTAATTAATTCATTATCAATTATGATACCTTTCTACTGCAGCACAGAAGTTACATAGCAATCAATGAAACATGAAACATTCACTATGACAAGCTTCTATGGGAAATTATACTTGATAATGTGAGTTTTACCTATTGATTTAACTGTGTTCAGCCTTCCTGCCATTTTTATTCTGTGTTTCTTAAAAGTTATTGAATCCAATATGATGATACTCAATTGACTAGGAAGAATTAACTGATTAAACACAATGTACTTGTGATGAAAAAATTTATATGAATGAGAGAGCTAAAATTAGATCTAGATTTACCGTTCAACTTGATGAGTCACTAAACACTGTTTTCTTGTTACAGGTTTCTTTTGGTGCTGATTTGTTTAATATTCAGTGTACTATCTACTATAGAGCATTATTCTGAATTTGCCACTGGAACCCTTTTCTGGATGGTAAGTGAACTTTCTGTGGGAAAGATAATCAATTTGACTAGATCTAAATTGCTTTAGGTGAACAAGGGAGATAACTTAAAAATCCTCATGCAAGCATGCTATGAGGACTTTTAAAATAGTATCTGCTTTTGTTGAAGGAGTATCGTAGTTCAGTGGGGATGATTTTTTTTCTACATTTGTAAACCATGAGAGTACTTGATAGATGAACAGTTTTCATATACCTGCTTTTCATAAGGTATGAAATGGTACCATGTAGCTCTTATAGTGGACAACAGGTATTCATCAGTCTTATGCAGTGTGGAACAAGCTATTATAAAGTCATTAATGTATTTTGAAAACATATCTCTTCTAAGTCTTATGGTAAAAAATTGGCCAGGAACCATGCTCTTCGGAAATATCTGAAGCTTGGGGTAAGTGGTTTCTGTCAGACTTATATGCCAGTATATAGAACAGGGAGGAAGAACTTCTATCACACTTCTGTGCACCAGTGATTTGGCTTTGACGTTGGTGCTTGTTAACTGTTGTGTCTTCTAGCAGTCCACTAGGGTGTCAAATTCTTGAGCGCACATGAAGTTTTGTACTTTGTATTTTGGAAAAGCATAAAGATGTTGTGTTGCTTATGAAGTATCCTTTTCTTGCTATTAGGATCTTTGGTAATTTAAACAACAGGTGTTGTGGTAGAAAAATCTGCTTGCTTGGAGGTATACAGAGGTTGCTCATTGTTTTCACAGGAGCCAGGAAACAATTATTTGATCACTGGACTGAGTGGCTAATTTAGAGATGAAATGTACCTGAACTGTGTTACCAGTTCTGGGCTTTTGTCTTGAAAATGTGAAATGACATCCAGCAACCATCTATAAACTGTTAGAACATTCTTACAATATTTTTAAGTGTTAATTTGAAGTAAGTAGGAAACAAAAGTACAAATTATTTGCATAAGGACATTAGGCAGTGTTCCCCCTCTGTTTCTCCTTGCCCCTTTTCACCTGTAGAAAGTTAAGAATGGCAATAAAACATCCTTGATAAAAATGGAGTAAAAAACTTTTAAATAATTGCTCACAATATCTCTATTTTAGCCACTCAAATCCTTTGATCTCAATGTGTGAGAATCGTATTATGCTTATTGTTGTTTCTTTTTGCTAAAGTGGTGACTTCTAATGTGATGGATTTTCATTTTCCTTCTGGTTTGAAAATAAAAATCAGTTATTTATTTGTTTTCCTATGGCTTAAACTGCATTAGTATATGCAGCTTTTATATGCAAGTGACTAAGCCATTGTTAGGATGCCTGAGATATTTTTGAATTTTGATTAATGTTAATGCTACAAAATTGTTGCTTGGCCTTTAAGCCATATTCAGTGTCAAACAAAGTGCAGTATTCTGCCAATCACACATAGTCTTCTCATACTCATTGAAAGATGTAGAGTGATTATAGGTCAGTATAACCACCACCTGAAACAGTAATACTGGCAAAGATTCAATGCTTAGCTGATTGGTTTTGTGTAGATGGCATGTGCATGTGCAGACACATATTGTTGGACAAAAAATAATTAGATGAAGACAGATGTGTGGTTCACATAGTGCCCACATAGCATTGCTAGCTGTTTTCAAGTGATGTTGCCATTTAACAAACAAATCATGGATAGTCAGTGACAGCACTGGAACAACTTCTTGGCCACTTTGTTTTGCAGCCTTATCCTAGATGATACCTCTCTTGAGTTTATTTTCCTCCCTGCTGTTTCCTTAGTTTCCTGCCTAGAAACAGCCAGCAGAGAGGTTAGCTGTTCTGCTGGCTACTGTAGATACACCTGCATAGAAAGCATTTGTCTTAAAACTGTGAGTCTTAAAAATTGGCTCTGAAAAAAATTCACATAAATTACAACACTTGAAAGATTGCTTTTAGAGCTAATTAAATTAGTTCTTTTTCATAGAGTTGTAAGGTTTCTTGTTTCTAATAGCTAAATGTTTTTTCTAGTAGCTAAATGGTTAGACTTCTGCTTGGAGCACCTCTACCTGAAAGAATTCCAAACTGCATCTCACATTTTACCCAGGATAATACTAACCCCACAGAAGCCTAGAGATCATTGCTCTCTTTACTCTGTAGTAGGACTTTACTCTGATCTATTTCATACCACAGTACTTCATACCAGAGAGTTTTTCTCACCAAATTATGAAAACACATGCCTATGTATTCTGCTGTCCATGCTGCTCTGCTCTCTAAAAACTGTTTGAGAACAGTGGAGACTACCAGTATGGTGAGAAACAACATTGTACCAAAGCATCTATTAGATCAAGTTCAAAATGAAATTGATTTGTTTCCTGACTGAAGGAACCTGTATTTCTTCATATAGCCCTGTTAGTGTGTCAGTAGTAAATAAATACTAGTATGTGATGCTTATGGTATTTTCCCACTTGTGGAAAAGCTGCTTTTCATTATATTGAGGTAGATTAACAGTTGGGAAGGATCAACTTTAGAATTGTAACATTGAACATTTTTAAGGCCTGACAAGAAGGATAGCATTTCATACTTTAAGATTTGTAAAAATTTTTGTATTTTCTTAGGGTGAGAAGATGTGCCAAATACAATTTTGGATAATATGTGTCACTGGGTTAAATATGGCACATTAGTAACAGATGCAGCTGCAGATGTATCCTAAGTCACTGAAGTCTTGTGTTTTTTAATGTTCCTAATACATCTGAGTGGTATAAGATAATTTCTTGTTAGTTCTGAAACTTATTGTCATACATAGAACTTATGTGAATATACCAAAAAGAGAAGGCCGTCCAAAGCAGTGTTTGTAGTCTGAATGGAAAAAAGAGGCTGAAGAAACAGTTGCCGAAATTTTAAATAAAAAAAGTCCCAAACCCTTACTGTCCTTCTTGCTGCTGCCCAAACATATGTCTTCAAGCCTCTGAAAATTGAAGTGAGTTCTTTGGTGCTGTGTTTGAATATTAAGGCCAATCGGTCATCTTTGAGACTACTGAAGATGTTGTATAGCCACAGCTTCTGGTACGGGCTGATGCTGTGCCTCTCTAAATGCTGTAAATTGCTCTATTTGATGTCCTTGCATGGGGTTAAAGGAAGCTTCTGTTCTTTGCATGCATGAAGAAAAGACATGTAAATCTCCATCTGATTCAAGGGTTTCAAGTAGTGCTTCAAATGGATCAGAAGACTTCTAGGTAGAACAATGTATATATTATTTCACAATCCACAAAACTTAAATGCACTTAAATGCAGTGTGAGGGATGACTGTGGGCAGTTCTGCAGCTGGGACTGCTGAAAAGGGAAAACTTATTCTATTGTGTAGTAAAAACAAATTTCTGAAATAATCCTGCCTAGTATAAACTTGGGACACAGCCTCGCAAATTATCATGCCATGCTTGGGTACATGGGTAACTAAGGTGTATAGTATGTTCTAAGAGTAACAATTTCAGGGTAGGGGAGGGAATGTGCATATTTGTGGACCACATGGTAAAGTCTGTTTCCAATAGGCATGTGAGCATCAGAATTTTGGAACTGGTTAAAAATTCCTTTAAAAAAAAATGAATTTATGCTTTTGGCAAAAACAGGGAAGAAAAAACCCCCAGCATATTAAAAAGCTATCTTTTTCTTTCTCTTCCCCCCCCCCCCCCCCCTCCCCCCCCCACCCCCACCCCCCTCGTCTCCCCCCCACCCTAGGTTGGCCCAGGCCCTGGAGCATTATGGGATGTCACAGGTTCTCGCAGTGCATCGTGGGATGCTCCGAGGCCTAGTGCAGCGTGGGCCAGGCCTAGGCCCCGGTGCATGCTGGGAAGCCTGACTCCCTCCCAGTGCATACTGGGAAGGGCCAGAACTCCCCCAGTGCATCATGGGATGCGCCAGGGTCTAGCGCAGGTTGGGTTGGCCCAGGCCCTGGAGCATTATGGGATGTCACAGCTTCTCACAGTGCATCATGGGAGGGTTTGAGGTCTACTCCGCCGTGGGTAGGCCCAGGTCCCAGCGCATGCTGGGATAGCTGGTGCCCTGGTGCTTCATG